>BPLQ01013177.1:0-149743 GCA_021605075.1 Caerostris darwini
GGATGAAAGGAATTTGACTCACAAATATTTTGGGAAAAGAAATCCATTATTTTTACATGAAATTCAAGATTTTATTTAACATGTTTCGGATTACCAATTTTGGTCAAATATGCAGTGTTTTGTTCTATAATTTGTTGCCTTCTTAAAGGTAGCTTCCTAATGCCACTCTCATAAAAGTCTTGGGTCTTTGTTGGCGACAAACTCTGGTAATCGATTTTCACAATCATCTCTTGATGTCAATTTCTTAAAAAAAGTTTATTAGTTATCATTAAGAAAGTTTTGCAATGGAAGAAAAACATACCAATACATATCATACCATACCAACGGCCATACCATGCTGAATATACCGGTTCTCGTTAGTCAAGCATCATTGGGCGCGGTCAGTACTTGGGTGGGTGACCACCTGGGAACACCGCGTGCCGTTGGCATTCACAAATTTGGGACCTGAATGGTCGAGTGTCTGGCGCTCGGTGCCACAGGTTTCGGGTTCGAATCCCGGCGGTGCCATGGATGTTTGTAGTGGTTCGGAATCCACTTTAAGCCGTAGGTCTCGGTCTCCTATGACTGCAAGAGCGTCACGGGGCCAAAGTCAGACTTCTAGTCAGGTGCTCCATCACAACAGAAGCTGCTTCCTTCTCCTTCAATCATGAGTACGTATGGGCTCGTGGGCTTGGCCAGCCAAGTGGGATAAGAAACTACAAAACAACAACAGAAAAACATGGTAATCTCTTGTTGCCAGATCCGGACCAAAGGGTGGATGCATCAAAACTTCCCTACCAAGCTCCCGGAGTTCTGGCGAGTCACTATAGACGTGTGTGGCCTCTGGCGTTGTCCTGATGGAACACAACATCTCTCCTGTTGGCTAATTCTTGTCAATCGCTAGCTTAAAACTATCCAGTTGTTGACAGTAGAGATCCGAATTCAGTGTTTGGCCATATTGAAGCAAGTCATAAGAAATTATTCCTTTCCAGTCCCATCAAATGCACAGCAAAACTTTCCTGGCCGTTAGTCTTCGTTTGGCTACCGTTTGAGCTGCTTCACCACGCTTTGACCATGATTTAAATGTTTTAGCATAATGTTGTCGTATGTGACCCATTTCTCATCCCCAGTTATCATCCTTTTAAGAAATGGGTCGATTTCATTCCGTTTGGCCAAGGCTTCGCAAATGGGAATTCGATCCATCATGTTTGTTAATTGGTGTGGCGTGAGACAGTTTAAAAAATCGGATTGTTGCCAATACAACGTGTTAGCTATCAGATTGTAAATACTGTAATACAAGTTATTTCATTCCTATGCAGTTAAAGCAATTTTTAGGATCAATATAAAAGAACATGAAAATCATTTCACAGAGCAAAAAACATTTAATATAATGCCAGTTATGCCTCATCTCATTTGAGAAGACTGCCACATTTGAAACTCACTTCGAAAATATTCGAAAAAAAATGTGATTTCGTACATAATTCATTATTTTGGAATTTGTTCTACAAAGATTATACGATTAAGTTAAATGACAGTTCCTCAATTCCACAACAAGATTTGACCTTCGGAAATGAAATGCCCTGCTTTATTCCTTCCCTCCTAATCAGGTTAAAAATCACTTAAATGAAAAATTCACTATAGATTTCCAATAAACACAATAATGAATGAAATAAAATTTCACATTTCTGAAAATTTCGCACATAAATAAAAGTTCTGTGATGTGAATTTTTGGCAAGTTAATCTGAAATGAAGTGGGATTCACAAAAATAATATATAAAATTTTTATTAAAATTTATTTTGCAAATACTGAAATACAAATATAATATTTTATAAAAGAATTCATTCATTTTGGAGTATTATAATGATACTAATTACACTTTGGCCACCTATTTGTAATTAGGTCCATTAAGACAGAATTTATTCGTATACAATAAAAACTGAGAAAAAAAAATTAGATTACTGGAAACACAAAAAATTTAATAGAAATAAAAGCTTTATTAAACAAATATACAATTTGATTTAACTCATCAATGATAACCCTATTTTGCTATAATTACCCATTGTCGATGTGTTTTAATATTGTAATCCCCAAGAATTCATATCGAGAGAAGGCTTTGTTGCCCATAAAATATAGCAAAGGAAAGAAACCTCAGTGATCCTTTCCTCCATGAAGTTTTGAGAGCTATTTTAAGTGAGAATTCCGTGAAAATACTTTGGGACAAATAGGAGACTTGCAGAGTGGGTTCTCAAGTAGGAGTCTGCATGTGCTCATTTAATGCCTCTTTACGAGAAAATCTTGCATTGAAAAGGGGGCTCTCCGGCATGGGTCCTCAGGTGATACTTCAGGTGGCCTTTCTGAGTAAACGCTTTGCCACATTGAAAGGTCGCTCTCCAGTGTGAGAAAAAAGATGGCTTTTCACATGACTAAGTACAGACGAGCGGTATTCACAAATGGGACATTGATGTATCTTCACATTGCCTTCGTATCTGCTAATAATCCCTGCAAAAGAAAATAAGAATTAGCCTGCATTTATTAATGAATATTAGAGTTTAAGTCAAAAAATATCACCCATATTTAAAATGCACATATACATAATTAAATTAAAATAGACTCTATAAATTAATTGCAGATTTGCAATAACTAGTTAATTGCAGATCAAAGAGTTATAACGAGAAAATCGACTTAATATAAAAAATTATAAACGTCAAAATAAATAAAAAAATTATATAAAGAGGAAAAAAAAAAAAAAAAATTCAATCTTTGGAAATCAACGCATTTTCTCTCAGATTGTCAATAATGTTTTACTCACATGAATTAAAATCTTTCATCACACAAAACAAGTTTTTTAAGAAAAATTACTTTTACTAAGAAACCAATTATGTTCATCTCCCATGTGTGAAAACTGCATCATCATCCACTGATTTCGACAAGTATCTAAAAAAATTGATGCTTGCAATTTCTTAAATAAAAATTTCATTTTAATGTTAGCAAAATACAATTCTTAATATTTATGTTGATCTATTTATTTCGCTGGTTATATGGCTGGTTTGTCGCTCTACGGTCATCTTTTGCACAATTTAGACTACCAAGACCGGGCCCTACAGTTTAATGTGGGTTCCGAACCACCAACAAACATCCAAGCCACCTCCAGTATTCATACCTGAAACCTTCGGTACCAACGACAAGAGCACTAGCCAGTTGGCCATCAGCCCACTAAATTAATTTTACGATCAAACTATTAACAGTACTTATTTTGTAAATATTCAAACATAAAAGTTTAGAAAACGCATTTAAGGTATCTATTTTAATAGAACAAATGTATGAAAGCTAAAATTGTACAGAGCAGTATTTCTATAAATATTTATGCAAACTTCCAATAGAGTTGGGAGCATTTGTGATGAATATAATGACACATACATATTCTAGAGTATTATTAATTCCTTTTTTACACACACACACACACATTATATACACTGAAGTGACAAAAGTCATGGGATACCTCTTAATATCGTATCGGCCCTCCTTTCGCCCGGCGAAGTGCAGCAACTCGACGTGGCATGGACTCAACAAGTCGTTGGAAGTCTTCTGCAGGAATATTGAACCATGCTGTCTCGATAGACGTCCATAATTGTGAAAGCGTTGATGGTGCAGGATTTTGGGCACGAACAGACCTCTCGATGATGTCCCATAAATGCTCGATGGGATTCATGTCGGGCGATCTAGGTGGCCAGATCATTCGTTGGAATTGTCCAGAATGTTCTTCAAACCAATCGCGAACAGTTGTGGCCCGGTGACATGGCGCATTGTCATCCATAAAAATCCCATCGTTGTTTGGGTACATGAAGTCCATGAATGGCTGCAAGTGATCTCCAAGTAGCTGAACATAAGCATTTCCAGTCAATGTTCAGTCCAATCGCAACAGAGGACCAAGTCCATGCCATGAAAAAACAGCCCACACCATTACGGAGCCACCACCAGCTTGAACAGTGCCTTGCTGACAGTTTGAGTCCATGGCTTCGTGGGGTCTGCGCCACACTCGAACCCTACCATCAGCTCTTACCAACTGAAATCGTGACTCATCGGACCAGGCCACGGTTTTCCATTCATCTAGGGACCAACCGATATGCTCACGTGCCCACGAGAGTCGCTGCAAGCGATGTCTTTCTGTCAGTAAAGGCACTCGAGTCGGTCTTCTGCTGGAATAACCCAAGAAAGCCAAATTTCTCCGCACAGTTCTAACAGACAAGTCCCTTGTACGTCCCACATTGATTTCTGCGGTTATTTGACGCAGTGTTGCTTGTCTGTTAGAATTTACGACTCTTTGCAGACGTCGCCGGTCTCGGTCGTTAAGTGCAGGCGGTCGACCACTGCGCTGTCCATGGTGGGATGTTATGCCTGAAATTTCATACTCTCGGCACACTCTTGACACAGTGGATCTGGGAATGTTGAATTCCCTAACGATTTCCGAAATGGCATGACCCATGCGTCTAGCTCCAACTAACATTCCGCGTTCAAAGTCTGTTAATTCCCGTCGTGCGGTCATCATCACGTCAAAACCTCTTCACATGAATAACTTGAACAGAAATGAAAGCTCTGCGCATTTATACCTGTTCTACGCGATGCTACTGCCATCTGAAAATTTGCATATTGCTATCCCATGACTTTTGTCACTTCAGTGTATATATATATATATATACAAGCACATAATATGCAGATCACTTTGCTCGTAGAAAATAATATAGAGGACGAATTATCGATTTTATTTCCCAACAATAATTAGACGTAGTATTTCTACTATCATTACAGCTAATTTTTATTGTGTTGGTTTTATAAAAAATAAAGTAATATCACACAAATTTTTACGAACAACTACGATAAGAATGTAATGAATTAAAAGCAAAACTTATTCATAAAAACCAAACAGAGGAATTAAAGCTAAAAGGGTAGCTAAAGGTGTCTACTAGTCCGATATTCTAATATATAGTTGGCATTAAAAAGTATATCTTCTTATTAAAAATGGAAAATTAAAATTCCATAAGCCGGGAATTTTAAATTGAAGATGGGTCTTACTTTTTCAGTGTCACTTCAGTGTATATATATATATATATATATATATATATATATACAAGCACATAATATGCAGATCACTTTGCTCGTAGAAAATAATATAGAGGACGAATTATCGATTTTATTTCCCAACAATAATTAGACGTAGTATTTCTACTATCATTACAGCTAATTTTTATTGTGTTGGTTTTATAAAAAATAAAGTAATATCACACAAATTGTTACGAACAACTACGATAAGAATGTAATGAATTAAAAAGCAAAACTTATTCATAAAAACCAAACAGAGGAATTAAAGCTAAAAGGGTAGCTAAAGGTGTCTACTAGTCCGATATTCTAATATATAGTTGGCATTAAAAAGTATATCTTCTTATTAAAAATGGAAAAAATTAAAATTCCATAAGCCCCGGGAATTTTAAATTGAAAATGGGTCTTACTTTTTCAGTGTCACTTCAGTGTATATATATATATATATATATATATATATATATATATATATACAAGCACATAATATGCAGATCACTTTGCTCGTAGAAAATAATATAGAGGACGAATTATCGATTTTATTTCCCAACAATAATTAGACGTAGTATTTCTACTATCATTACAGCTAATTTTTATTGTGTTGGTTTTATAAAAAATAAAGTAATATCACACAAATTTTTACGAACAACTACGATAAGAATGTAATGAATTAAAAGCAAAACTTATTCATAAAAACCAAACAGAGGAATTAAAGCTAAAAGGGTAGCTAAAGGTGTCTACTAGTCCGATATTCTAATATATAGTTGGCATTAAAAAGTATATCTTCTTATTGCAGTTTTCTCTTAAAATTGAGTTTTGTAAACCTTTCTGCTATGCAATTATACATGTCGTTTTAAGGCAGAAGACAGTGAAAACGCTTTTTGACAAACACGACACTTAAAAGGTCGCTCTACCGTGTGGGTTAAGAGATGCATTTTCACATGAGTGAGTAAGGATGAGCGGTATTCGCAACAAGGACACGAGAATATCTATTAACTACATACCTTAGTACTTACCTGTAGTACTTCTTACGTAGTTATGTTTACTTCTTAAAGTAAACATAACTACGTAAGAAGTACTACAGAATCTCGCATCAGTCAACGCTTCCTTGGCAAACACTACTATTACTACTACTACCACACCACATCACATCACATCACTGTGCTTAGAGCTGAGTAGCCCCTTTACAGTTTGGGAATGATGTAGGTGAGAAGTCTGTTCGAGCTCTGTGACGCTCTACAGTCATATGAGACCGCAACCATCGGCTTAAATTAGATACCGAACCCCTCCAAAATCGATGGCACCGACAGGACTCGAATCCGAAACGTGTATCCAATCTATTTTTTTGGACGTGAGCTTCGTCGGTTGAGGTGGATGATCAGCCAGAAGGCTCTTCGTCTTCAACGCGTTCTCTGCCTTCTTTGAACTGTTTATACCTCTTCTAAACATTTCTTTCCGATATAGGAATGCTCGCCGAATGCCTTCTGCAGCATTCTATACGTTTCCGGAAACAAAATTGAATGCAAGTTCTTGGCTCAATGAATTCAGCCATTTCCAAAATCGCCGGAATCAGTTTTAGCGTCTCACAATGTCAAGCGTAACTCAAGCACTCATGAGTATTTTGACGTCAAATTTCGCACAGATGTCAAGAACAGCTCCAACAACTTAAAAATGGAAAAAATTAAAATTCCATAAGCCCGGGAATTTTAAATTGAAAATGGGTCTTACTTTTTAGACACAGTAGTAAGAAGCATATCATAGTTGCATTGCATGGTTAACATTACAATACCTGTAAAATATAGTACAAACAATGTTTTTAAAAAAGTAAATTGGAATATAATTGTTCTGTAGCAATTTATTATTCAATTCCTTCTAATAGAGAGTTTTTGCATACCGTACGTTAGTTACAGTAAGAAGTCCGTTAGCTTTTTCTCCCTAGCGCGCATGTTCATAGGAAACTGCGCATGTGTATCTGTAATAATGTTTCCTATGAGCATGCGCGCTAGGGAGAAAAAGCTAACGGACGTCCTACGGTAACTAACGTACGGTATGCAAAAACTCTCTATTATCTCACACTCTCCCTAGATATATCTTGTTCAAATTTTCAATCGTTCATAAAATACTTTTTATTCATCCACTCAAGTTCAAATACATCTTTTTTTGAACTTGTAGTGGATGACACTGGATGTTAATACAGTTTTCTCTAATGTTCATTCATTCATTAAATTTAATTCATTCTTTTTAGTTTTTTCTTAGATTTAAGTTGCATGTATCTAATAATAGATGGCGCCAGGTGTAAGAGGAAAATTTCAACTTTATTTGTAAAGGACGTTTCTGAAATATATTGAAAATAAGTATGAATTGACTTTAATTTCTTTTTTTTTCATATTACTTGTTTTGTTTTTCATTAGAAACATAAAACACTTCTTTTTTTTAAATGTCTAATTTAATTTTAATTGCGAAAGTGCAATTAATATATTATTTCATTAAAATTTATCGAAATTTAATTTATTATATTTTATCAAATCGAGCTATGCATGACTATATTTGTTGGTAAATAGATAAAATAATATATTATAATATGTAATCTTCAAATAATATATTTGATTATGTTCATCCAATATTATTAAATAAAAAGCAAATCTCAAGTTTTAAGCAATGCATTTTAAAATTATCTAAACATTTTATAAAAATAAATAATAAAATTTTAATTTATTTTATTATTAAAATGTTATAAAGTTGCACATTTATAAATTAGATAGGTTTTACATTAATAAATTTTATAAAATATTCTTACACAATTCTTTTTATATAAAAATTTTTATAATATAATATATTTTTTACTATTTATATTTTATAATAACTTTTAATTATTAAGCTAAACATTTTAAAATTATATATTGTAAAATTATTAATATAATTAAGCTATACATTAATAATGGGGGCCTGAATGGCCGAGTGACTAACGCTCTGCCATGGATGTTTGTAGTGGTTCGGAATCCACTTTAAGCCGTAGGTCCCGGTCTCATATGACTGTTGAGCGTTGGGCGTAGAGCTGACGACCCTATCCCGTAAAAAGAAAAAAACAACCCTCGTCTCGAAATCTGCCAGTAGGTAAACGGCCTTGGCACACACCGGGCTGTTGCGCCAATAATAAGGATGATACATTAATAATTTTATATTCTATAATTTTTTATATTTTTAATAATTATAATTTTCGCGTGTATCAATGAATTCAATAATTAATTTTATATGTTTGTACATTAAATTTTTATATTAATTGTTATAAATTACACTTTTCCGGTACATTGATTTCATCATCACTGTATTTCCAAGGGTTGAGTTTCTGGGATATCGATTTGCGTTGCCTTCAGGCGTATCATTCCTGACGAAGTAATGAGCCAAATCATCGTTGCGATTTCTGTGGTATCCGGTTCCTCCCCATGTCACAGAACCAGAAACCTTTCCTGAAATCCGATTGGTTGGTTTTCCGATACGTATCGCCAAGATTCGAAAGATGAGAACGCCGATGGCAACTGAAATGTCGTGTCCACTTCCGATAGAGATTTATTGGCAGTGATTGTCCGATCTTTCAATTTTTTTCCGTCGGTGGAGAAAAAGCTGTCAACTTGTTTGAGGCGAAATGAAAATAAAATAAAACTGACCCATCTTTGGAATATTTTGAATTATAACATATCTTTAAGAGTATTTTGGATAATGATAATCTTTTGAATATTTTAGATAATAATACATATTAGGGGTATTTTGGATAATAATACATCTTTGGAATTCTTCGGTTAATAATACAACTTTGGAATTCTTGGGTTAATAGTATATATTTGGAATACATTGGATAATAATGCATCTATGGAACACTTATAATAATACGTCTATGGAATATTTTGGTTAATAACAAATATTTGAAATATTTTGGATAATAATACATCTTTTGAATATTTTAGATAATAATAAACCTTTTAATACTTTGGATAATAATAAACCTTTGGAATATATTGGATAATATTACATCTTTTGAATATTTTAGATAATAATAAACCTTTGGAATTTTGTATAATAATACATATATGGAATACTTTGGATAATAATGCATCTATGGAATATTTTGGTTAATAATACATCTTTGAAATTCTTTGGTTAATAATACATCTATCGAATATTTTGAATAATAATACGTCTTTGGTGTATTTTGGATAATAATACATCTTTGGAATTATTTGGTTAATAATATATTTTTGGAATATTTTGGATAATAATACATTTTTGGGATACGCATTTGTTCTATGATGATGAAGTTGATTATAGTTAACTTGAATTTGAAATTATCTTATGTGATACAAATAAATTAATACATTATAAATTTTTTTTTTATTTATTATAATTTCTTTTCCATCTACGCCAAAGTTGTCGATAGGTAAGTTTGACAAAAGTCGTTAAAATAGAATTCGTTTAAATTTGGGTATAACTGTGCATGTATATGCATATAAACATTTTTTAATTGGATCAAAATTATCCAAAAGCCTTATATGAAACAAAATTATTTAATAAAATTAGCAGTTCTTTGTAGTTAACACTATAATTTTCAGATTCTAAAAGTTTCTACCTTCTAAAATATTTTATAATTATTTAGAAGACATATCATAATTATTTAGAAGACATTCTTTACAAAAGTCAACATTTTTTAATTTCTAAGATTACAAAAAAAATTTCCGAAATTAAAATTTTACGAAATAGGCTAAGATTGGGTAATTTTTTTTGTATTTGTTATGGATTATGGTAGCTCTAATATTTTTTGCCCAATTTAAAAATTTTTAAAGTCGCTTAACAGTTAGATCTATATAAAGCAAACGCAAGCATGTAAAGTTGCGAGATGTTTTCATGTATGTTCTTAAAGGCATAAAAACAAAAGAGAGTTCGCATCTGACATTATTTTGTAAATAATGACCAAATCAAATTTTTATTTAATGCCTGTTCATTCACTTTTTAAGATTACGTAATATTTTCTTTCTCTGAATCATCTATTCAAGTAGTTGAGTCTGAAGTTGGAATCGAATTGCATACGCGTGTGCTGACGTAGAAAAAGCATGTACCTAAAGGTAAAAAATTAGCTGAATGTAATAGAACCACGATTATCAAAATCTGATTAATCGAATTCGCTTTCATTTTCAAATATTTTGATTGAAATCGTTTACGCTACGTAAGATTTTCTTTCGGTTAAACTATTATGGCCGCCAATTTTTTTTGGGTCATAGTATAAATGAAATAAGACATAGAAGTTTTGAAGTTTTCCAGCAACGAATTAAATAGTAAGACATTAATTCTATAATTTTTTGAAAAAATGGAGAGATTCTGAAATCAAAACGCTGTATCAAAATACTATAAAGAAAATTATCTTTACTAGTTAAAAATACAATAGCTAAAGAATTAAAAATTTTTTTTTTTTATTTAGATATTTTTAAATTTTTTTAAAATTCATTCGGAGTATTGTTTCAATTTCATTACCAAATCGAAATAAAAAATGGTTTGAAGGACGTATGCTTTACGAACCGATTTTATTATATTAAAACTATATTAGGATACATTTTTTTCAGATTTAAAATAAGATATAGTTGTTTATCAGTTGATAACTAATTACTTGACACTACAAGCCCGTGGTGGGTTGAGGCCATCTGCCTACTAGCAGATTTCGAAGCAGAAGATGTTTTCTATTTACAGGATAAGGCTGTCAATCCTATGCTCAACGCTCTACAGTCATATTAGACCGGGGCCTACGGTTTAAAGTGGATTCTCAACCCACTACAAATATTCTTTTCTCCGCCGGGACTCAAACCCGAAACCTGTGGCACCGAGAGTTAGCCACTCGGGCATCAAGCCACTGTTTATCAGTTACTACAATTTCAAAATAAAAAACTTTAATTTAAGAATTCTATTAATTTATACTAACCAATTAATCAGGCGTGGAGATTTAAATTAAAAAAAAAAAATTCCAATTTGAGACTTCTGACTTTTTACCATAATTTTATGAATTACAATTATTTACTAATGGATTTATAAAAAAATATTTAATAAATTCCTTAACTTCTAATTTACATATCTGTAAAAAAGTTTTTGTATTAACAAAATATTTTTTACATTTTTAAAGGCACTCACTTAAAAGATATCCTTATACCCTTGCAAAAAATACACAGTCCAGTCACTTTAATGTGACCACCACCTACTTTCGACGTCAACGTGAAATAACCTATCACAAAAGGCAGGTGGCAGCACATTGCAGTGGAGTGTACATAAAGGATGTCCTAGGGCATTGGAAAGCATTTCAATCGTTAATTACCTTGATCGAATTGCAATCGGTCCGCTCTGCCAAAGGTGGTTATTCTGCTTTTTGACAGGTGGTCACATTAATGTGACTGGACTGTGTATTTATGTGTTATTAAAGTAACAGCATTAACAAGTACCAAAGTAATAATAGAATAACTGAAGACAAATAAAAGAAAATTACACATTTCTGTCACAAACATGCTCTATTTTGCAAAACATTAAATATTCATAAGGTGTTTTTTCGTTGCTGATCCAGGATAGCTTTTTATAATTCCCCAATATTGAGAAAGTGTCACGACAGTCTCTTGGTTCGGTGGTGAAGCAGCCACTGTCTTTGCTACTGGTTGCATTATTGAAGGATACAATTGAATTGCCTCCTTAACATTTCCTTTTAACATTGATTTCCAGAATTTTCGTCAAAAAAAGTTATTTTTACAAAGAAGTTAAGACTGAAGTTGGAATTTAATATGAACTTCAAAAATGCTCGATTTCTGACACTTTGCTCCAGACTCCAACTATCCACAGCGGCCTGATGGTCAATTGGCCTTTGAAACCACAGGCTTCAGGGTCAAATCTTGGCTGGGGCATGGATGTTTGTTATTCGTTCGGAGTACACATTAAACTGTAGGTCCCAGTCTAATCAGCCTAAAATGGGCAAAAAATGACTGTAGCGCGCCAAACCAAATCGATTATCCACTTCTGAAATGAACTAGATAAAATTGAAAATAGTTTTTGCTCCTTAGTGATTCGAATTACTTTCAGGACAGAGTAAGCTGGACAAATAATTATCTTACTGTATATATTGAAGTTGTTATCACTTTGTTATAATTACTGTATAAATGATCTTGCTGTATATATGATATTATTGCCGTAGTATGAAAGTACAGTCGGGCCTCCCGTTGGGATCCAGGTTGTTCTTTCTTCTTCTTCTTCTTCGCCTATCCTCAAAGTTCAGCGGGGCTAGACTAGGTCCATGAATCCAAATGCCCGAAGAAAGTCCAAGGAGAAGTCCAAGGAAGTGCCAAGGAGATCCTGACATCTGAGCCGCAGACACGCCAAGATGTGAGATGGTGAAGCCTGCTCAGAGGAGCACTTGGTGCAAGTGTCGAAAGCTTTCAAACCATTCGAGAAAGTCATAGTTCTGAGGTGTCCACTGAGCAAACGGGTGATTGCAGTTTGTCCCTGCCTGTCACAATTAAGTGCCAAAGTACCGCCAGATACCACTGGTGCACTGGGGGAGGAGTGGTATCTGGCGGTGGTGTGGTATCTATTCTATTTAACTTAGCTTGTGAGTGAATCTCTGTGTAGGTAAGGGGCTCAAGTGGAACCTATACCTCACTAGCACCCGCTTTGACCAATGCATCTGCCATTTCATTCCCCTCAAGGTCGACATGGGAGGAGATCCATTGTATGTGGATCTGATGATCCACTAAAAAAGATGTGGAATGTAACTGGGCGTGGTTGAGTTGAGATTTGAGACCAGATGCGATCGATTTCGCTTTCTTTGGTGCTGAACAATTTTCTTCCACCCACTGCTTGGACTGCTGTTTTGTTTCTGGCGTGTAGTGGTGGACCCTTGTCTCGTCCATGGTGACAAGACATGGCCTTCAAAATCAGTTGGATCCCTATTGAATTAGTCCAAAGATTGATGTGAAAATTATTTGCTTTTGATGGGCATTCAGCAAATGCGGCATCCATCTTGCGCAGAGTTTTCGCATCCCTAATTCTTCGTGCAAGATGGTTCGCACCCTTTCTTCCGATATCCCCACAGCCTCAGCTATCTCACTCGCCTATCGTCCAACACAATATCATGCACTTTTTCGATGGTTTCCGGTGTGGTTGCGGATTTTGACCGTCTTTCATGTGAGCCTTCTTCGAGGGATGTGAAAAAAAAAAGGAAATGTTTTTGTGGACTGGGAAAGATTTTCATCTCTGGTAAAACCTTGTTATTTTATATATAAAGGATTTTCAGCTCCCCCAGTAAAACAATTTCTGTTTACTATTTTAAGTTATTAAAGTTAAGATATACATTCAATTTATTTAAATGTTAAATGTAATATCTTTAAATTTTAATTCTTTTTACAAATTAAAATTAAAATTAATTTCACCGGATATCAAAAAAAGTTATTTAAAAGAAGGAAATGATGTATTTATTTTCTTCGTTATATGTAACAGAAAGGCAAATGAAAAATAAAATTATTTATTGTATATAAAAATATTGTCAGATTTTATTTAATTTGCAAGTATAATGATATAGTACAAAAACATATATAACCTCGCATTTTATTTTCAAAGAAATAAATTTTTTTTTACTATACGCATTAATAAACTTTCTCACAATTATATTAGAAAAACATTTCCTTGTCTTTTGGTTTCTGAAAGAATTTAGGTACTTATTATTCATCCACTCAATCCATCATACTTAGAATACTTTTTATTCATCCACTCAATCCATCATACTTAGAATACTTTTTATTCATCCACTCAATCCATCATACTTAGAATACTTTTTATTCAAATACATTTTTTTCAAACTTGTAGTGGATGACACTGGATGTTAATACAGTTTTTTCAATAATTAATTCATTCATTAAATTTAATTAATTCATTTGAGTTTTTTTTTTAGATTTAAGTGGCATATATCTACCCATAGATGGCCCTAGATGTAAGAGGAAAATTTCAACTTTATTTGTAAAGGTCTTTTCTGCAATAGAGTGAAAAAAAAAAGTAGGAATTGACTTTAATTTTTTTTAATAAAATAATACTTCTTTTACATAAAATCAGTCTAAATTAATTATGTTTATCTACTGTAGTCCATCTCTATCTCAACTATAAGCTCCTTCCAATGTCTTCTGTCCTTCTATTCCTTTTCAAACTTTACCTAACTAGCCTAAAGTGTGCACAAAATGACCGTAGAGCGACGAACCAAACCAAACCTTAAATTTCAAAATCTTTAAGTTCTTTTTAAACGGCGTCTGGTCGGTGGCCTTCCTTTAGCTAGGTTTTCTCAATTTGTTGAATGTCAAGATCTTAGTGGGATTATCTCCCAAGCTTCTTCAGGCATGGCCGAGCCATTTTAATAAGCCATCTAATACTGCAGATCACTTGGGAGATCATCTAAAGCACCTGTACAGTTAGAAATTGCATCTTATTCACCATCGTTCTCCTTCATGTATTGGACCAAGAATTGTTCTCCCATGCATGTCCAATGAGCATTGCATAGCAAAACAGATTGCGTAAGTGTCATATGTATTCAATTTTGTTTTGCGACTCATAAGATTAGATATCAGGTGTCTTCACAAAAAAACCTTAGACGTTTACTTTATTATAAGAAACTCGAAATATTTTAATTGACTCATATAAATCTTAACAGTGAAACTAATATATAATAAAGAGAAAAAATTATTAATCTTGAGATAATTACAAATAGCATTAATTATGTAACTTTAAACAAGAACAAAAAAAGAATTTTTTTTTTCCAATTTTTTTTTTCCAATTTTTTTTTTATTGCTTATAATGTTACAAAAGTTCAGACATATTGACTGTTCAACATCTTGCAATCCTAATTGTGATTAAAAAAAGATTTTCCAATTATTTTCTACAGTAATCGAAGTCACCTGGAGACAGCTGTATCAATTTCCAACCATGTAGATTTTCCGGTGTGTCACAATTGCCAGTGACTCGGACAGATCTCTTCTTCTGAGTGTACCACTTAACAGAGCAGTCACAAATTATGGGATTGTCTGAAACATGTACAAGATTTACCAATGTTTGTCATGTAGATTTTAATTACTAATGATACTACTGTGCCCAAAAAGTAAGATCAATTTCTTTTTTCAAAAACTCTTTACTTATTCTTCGAAATTTATTTGATCGCCTTCAAAGTAATCTTCGAACACAATGCACTTATGCCAACTCTTTTTCCAATCCTCAATCCATGCTAAAACATCATCGGCAGGGATGGCGTTCAAAGCGACTAAAAACGGTGTCCCCGGAGTGGTCTTTTGAATTTAGGGAATAGCCAGAAGTCGCACGGTGTGAATAAGGTGGTTGTGGAACGATATGGATTTCCTTTTCGGCGAATGGCCTTCAAAATGCTCGGTGATTCCCGTTTAATTGCTTCAATCGACTCAAAACGGTGTCCCCCGGAACGGTGCTTGCAAACCGTTGATTTACAATTAGAGACCTTACTGATGGTGTTGGAATTTCAAAAGGATCGGTCCATTCCATTTGGGGCCTCAAACGCGTCAAATGTTGATTGGTATCGAAAACACTGAATGCGCCAGCTCACAATGCATTGATTCTTCGTGACTTTTTACCAAAAATGAAACTCATATCGTTCCACAACCACCGCATTCATGCCGTACGACTTCTGCCTGTTCCCTAAACTCAAAAGACCACGCCGGGAACACCATTTTGCGTCGATTGAAGAGATTCAACGTGAATCGCCGCTTGCTTTGAAAGCCATCCCTGCCGATGACTTTTTAGCATGGATTGAGGATTGGAAAAAAATTTGGAATAAGTGCATTGCGTCCGGAGGGAATTACTTTAAAGGCGGAGAATAAATAAAGAGTTTTTGTAAAAAAAAAAAATTGGTCTTACTTTTTGGGTAAAATAGTATATACATATATATATATATAAACAATATTTTAAAAATTTCATTCCCTTAAATTAAAATTTTTTTTTTTATATTAATTAAAAATACCTGTTGGACCCAGTCATTGATGTATGATAGGAGAGTGGTCATCGTATCAAAATCTATTTTCTCCGAAGATGCATTTTATGGTTCTGAAGACGTAACGACGAAGGTAAGCATCTCAAATTGCAGTGAATGAATTGCCATTTATCACACTATTAACCCCACTAGAACTGATATGTTTCATCCCAGGCAAAAAGCGCTTTCAAGGCCATCCCTGCCGATGACATTTTAGCATGTGTTGAGGATTGGAGAAAAAAGTTGGCTTAAGTGCATTGTGTCCGTAGGGGATTACCTTGAAGGCGCTGAAAAAAATTTGGAAGAATAAATAAAGAGTTTTTGTAAAAAAAAAAAAAGACAATTGCTAAATCGATAGGTCTTAGATAATTGGTCTTACTTTATGGGTACAGAAGCAAATAATTTGTTTGTGATGCCAGTCAGATCAACACGGCGCAAAACAGTTTGGGGAGAAAAAAAATTTGAAAAGTTTTTGTGGTATTTTTTCATCTAATTCTTCTTCTGATATTATATAACTTAAATTTTTAATTATTTAAAATTAAAAATTATTTTTATTGCTATTAAAAGCTATTCGTTACATTCTTTTTCTCCCTTATTCAATTCCTACCATTAATTCACACTCTCCCTCTATATATCTTGTTCAAATTTTCAATCGTTCATAAAATACTTTTTATTCATCCATTCAAGTTCAAATACACGCATATAATTTGTAGTGGATGACAGTTGATGTTAATACAGTTTTTTCAACTATTAATTCATTCATTAAATTTAATAAATTAATTTTAGTTTTTTTTTAGATTTAAGTTGCATGTCTCTACCAATAGATGGCGCCAGATGTAAGAGAAAAAATTCAACTTTATTTATAAAGGACTTTCTGCAATAGAGTGAAAAAATGTAGGAATTGACTTTTTTTATATTACTTGTTATGTTACTCTGTTTAAATCCTTCCTACTTGGCCGCTTACTAATTTTCCACAAAATGGGTGGTGAGCATTGATTTGCTAAATGATTAAAGGCACGCATCACCAGTATATTCAGTGAGTACATAAAGTGCGTAGTAGGTATTCGAAAAGCATTTCAATTGTACTGTCGGGCAGAAACCGAGCTATCACAGACGTAAAAAAAAAAAGAAGGATTATTGCCTTTCTGGCCAAGAGTGGTAGAATTTCAGAGGAAGTTTTAGAGTGTTTGTGTGCTTCTTGCTGCATGTCAAAACGACAAGTAATCGTAACCTTTTGTGAGCTATGTCTTTATACCAGGGACTTTTTCGGAAAAAAAAAAGTTTGGCGGGTCAAGATAAATTTTTTCTAAAATTTTAAAAACAATATACAAGTATTACAATTTAAATATGTTAATGAGATGAATGAAATTGCGATTTCATTTTTAAAAGTTCCTTATAATGAGGTTCGAAGTGAGATGTACTGATTCTGAGGAACGAGACTAAATGCTCATCTGTCAGTCGACTTCTGAAAGGATTCTTTCTAAGGTTCATAGTTGAAAGGACTTGTGTCACATATATAAGATGAAGCAAACATAGCACTGATTTTCTTTTTTAACACTTTACTGATTGAAAGCTGTCTGAGCTTGCCATTTCCGTTGATTTATGTTCTGTAGATCAAAAAAAGAGAAAGTAAAAAGATCATCAATTATTAGGAAAAAAGGAAGAAAAAAAAATAATATTTAATCAAAGTAAAAAAGTAGATGGATATATAATATATAAATATAAATTTCTTTTAATTTGACCTGGAACGGCAAATTTAAAATTCGATCCGCGGGCCGGATAGAACCTTCCGGCGGGCCAGATTTGGCCCGTGGGCCGTAGTTCGCCCATCCCTGCTTTATACCTACTCGCTGGAACCACAAGAGACGACACCCATGCTAATGACGGGGGAAAGGGGACAACATGTGTTCGTCAATACAGCTGCGAAAGCAGAATTATGGTATGGGGAATGATTTCGTGGTATTATCAACTATCATTGACATCCTGTCATAAATACGTCAATACGTCATTGG
Source organism: Caerostris darwini (assembly GCA_021605075.1). Classification (NCBI taxonomy): domain Eukaryota; kingdom Metazoa; phylum Arthropoda; class Arachnida; order Araneae; family Araneidae; genus Caerostris; species Caerostris darwini. The sequence goes on from BPLQ01013177.1 coordinate 18,134, forward strand.
CATCCTGACGTCTGTCAAACTATAAATTTAATTTTAAATTTAAGTTCTGTCGTATAAAATTTTTATATTGAGGCAAACTTAACCAATTCGTGATGAGAACAATTATGTCTTATTTGAGCAAAAAAAAATATGGATGTTGAAATTTCTAGAATTATTGATGAAATGCCATTTTTCAATTCCTACTATTAGCTCACACACTCCCTATATATATATCTTTTCAAATTTTGAATCGTTCATAAAATACTTTTTATTCCTCCACTCAAGTTCAAATACACTTTTTGTTAACTTGTTGTGGATGACACTTGATGTTAATGCAGTTTTTACAAATAGTAATTCAGTAATTAAATTTAACTAATTATAGTTTTCTTTTTAGATTTAAGTTGCATGTGTCTACCCATAGATGGTGCAAGATAAAGTTCAAAAAATTGAAAGAAATTATTTATAAAGGACTTTCTGCAATAGAGTGACAAAAAAGTAGGAATTGACTTTAAATATTTCTTTTCTTATATTACTTGTTTTAAATTTAAGATCTGTCGTATAAAATTGGATTATAGAGGTAAACTTAACCATCTTCTCTTATTTGAGTAAAAAACGCATGGATGGTGAAATTCCAAATTTCTATAATTATTTATGAATTGCCCTTTTTTCCAATGCGTTTTGAGCAATTCGGCATTTTTTTTTATCCCTAATTGCTCAAAACGCATTGGAAAAAAGGGCAATTCATAAATAATAGCATAATTGTAGGAAAAATGGTTTTCGTTAAAAAAAAAAAAAAAGAATAAAACTGTGGAAATACACCAAATCCTGAATTGATAGATCAGACATTGACATCCATCGTTGCAGCCATTTTTAAAAATAACGTCAACTCAACCAAATTTTGAAAATTTGGCTGAAGAAAATGTTGCCAACTTTCTTTAAAAAAATAACTTAACGAAATCTTAACAAGTGAAGTTGAACTAGTGGAGCCGTAAACAAGTGAAGCCAAAGAACTCAACTTAAAATCTATCAAGTGAAGATGAACTGACAGAACTCAGCTTAAAATCTATCAAGTGAAGATGAACTGACAGAACTCAGCTTAAAATACAATCAAAATCACCTTCAAAATCCAACATCTAACAAGGCGAATCGAGAGAACTTGGAAGATGTACCAAAAGAACTCGCTTAGAAATCAGACAAACGTAGTCGAATTGTGATTTGGAGCAAAATCCAACAAGGGAAGCCAAACTGAGAGAACCCGGCTTGAAATGCAACAATTCGAAAATTGAGAGAACTCTGCTCAAAATCCAATGTACGAATCCAAACTGAGAGAAATCTGTTCAAAATCCAATAAGCGAATCCAAACTGACAGAACTCTGCTCAAAATGCAATGAGCGAATCCAAACTGAGAGAACTCGACTAGAAAAATGCAACAAGCGAATCCAAACTGAGAGAACTCGGCTAGAAAAATGCAACAAGCGAATCCAAACAGAGAGAACTCGGCTAGAAAAATGCAACAAGCGAATCCAAACAGAGAGAACTCGACTAGAAAAATGCAACAAGCGAATCCAAACTGAGAGAATTCGACTAGAAAAATGCAACAAGCGAACCAAAACTGAGAGAACTCGACTAGAAAAATGCAACAAGCGAATCCAAACTGAGAGAACTCGACTAGAAAAAGGCAACAAGCGAATCCAAACAGAGAGAATTCGGCTAGAAAATGCAACAAGCGAATCCAAACTGAGAGAACTCGGCTAGAAAAATGCAACAAGCGAATCCAAACAGAGAGAACTCGGCTAGAAAAAATGCAACAAGCGAATCCAAACAGAGAGAACTCGACTAGAAAAATGCAACAAGCGAATCCAAACTGAAAGAACTCGGCTAGAAAAATGCAACAAGCGAATCCAAACTGAGAGAACTCGGCTAGAAAATGCAACAAGCGAATCCAAACAGAGAGTACTCGGCTAGAAAATGCAACAAGCGAATCCAAACAGAGAGAGCTCTGCTCGACGTTCAACAAGCGAAGCGGAAATAAAAGAACTTGCTTCGAAATCACACAAACGTAGTCGAATTGTGACTTGGAACAAAATAAAACAAGTAAATCCAAACTAATAATCCAAAGAGAACAATCTTGCAGCAATCCAAAGAGAACAATCTTGCAACAATCCAAAGAGAACTCAGTTCTAAATGCAACAAGCGAAGCCGAACTGAAAAATCCGTACTCTACAGCGAAAATTGAAACGACAAGTCTACAAGTTGGTAAGTTTCTTCGCTGGATGTGAAATAGTGGGTGGAGGTTGAAGCCATTCGTATGAGCCTCTCTGAATATTTGCTTCAAATTATGGCAATATAATTTGAATTTAAGTTAACGGCATGTAACTCTAAGTCTATTACTTATTTGTTGTTTCAATGCTCGTTCTCAGTATTTGCAAATAGGATATTGGATTTTTTTTTTGTCAATGCATGTTAAAAAGTGTAAACAGTAGATTGATTACACTTACCACTCAGCGTCACTTGTTGCAATCCGGTATCATATAAGTGTTCCCAAACAGCGGATGAGAAATGTTGGAGTTGATTCTTCTCCAAATAAACGTGGTGAAGAACAGGCATGTCGGTGAAGATATCATCAGGCAAATCTGTAAGCTTATTTGCGCTGTAAGAAAAAAAAAATAAATGAAGAGTATTAATAGTAAATTACTTCAATGCTGGCGAACTATTTTCTGCTTGTTAAAATCTCCATATAACCTATGCGTACCAGAGGTGACATTTTTCATCATTTTTTTTCAATTCTTTCTATTAGTTCACACTCTCCCTATATATATCTTGTTCAAATTTTCAAACGTTCATAAAACACTTTTTATTCATCCACTCAGTTTCAGATACATTTTTTTTTTAAAATTTGTAGTGGAGGACACTGGATGCCAATACAATTTTTTCAAATATTAATTCAGTCATTAAATTTAATTAAATAATTTTAGTTTTTTTAAGTTGCATATATCTACCAATAGATGGCACCAGATAAATTTAAAAATGAATGAAAATTATTTATAAAGAACTTTCTGCAATAGAGTGAAAAAAAAAGTAGGAATTGACTTTAAAATTTTTTTGTTATTTTACTAGCTCTCGGTACCACAGGTTTCGGGTTAGAGTCTCGGTCATGGATGTTTGAAGTGGTTCGGAATCCACTGTAAAACTGTAGGTCGCGGTCTGTTAAGCCCTCTTGTGCAGAAGATGCCGTAGAGCGACAAATCAAACAAAACTCCATATAACCCATGAGTACTAGAGGTGACGTTTTTCGTCATTTTTTTTCTTTATTTATACAAATTTTAAAACGCCTTTGTGGATTTTAAATAAGTTTTCAAAAAAAAATTTTTTACATAAAATAAATGATAGTAATAATTATGAGTATAAAAACAAATTTTTGAGAAGAGGACTGAAAATTCTACCTTAAAAAGACTATTTTTTCGAAAGAAGATCTCATTTTTTTTTTCTTCAAAAAAATCTATAATAGCCTATTGGACAGCGAGTTAGGTTTTATAAATGGAGAACTTGATTCGAAACTCGAAGTGTTTTGAATCTGAAGTCTGAAGTGTTTCGAATCTATTCAGTATTTCTTGTATTGAGAATAAAGATGAATCCTTAATCCAGAAATAAGTAGGGTGTGACGTATTTCACACATCGAAAGCTTATATTGAAAAATCAAATGAATCCGTTTTGGAGACGAGCAAACTTAATAATTTCCGCACCGGAGAAAAAAAAAAAAAAAAACAAGTAATATAAAAAAAAATTTTTGAAGTCAATTCAATTTTTTTTTCACTTTCTTGCAGAAAAGTCCTTTACAAATAAAGTTGAAATTTTCTTCTTACATCCGGCGCCATCTACTATTAGATATATGCAACTTAAAAGTAAAAAAAACTAAAATTAATTAATTAAATTTAATGAATGAACTAATATTTGAAAAAACTGTATTAAGTGCAATCCACTACAAGTTCAAAAAAAAAATGTACTTGAACTCGAGTGGACGAATAAAAAGTAATTTAATAACGATTGAAAATTTGAAGAAGATATATATATATAAGAAGAGTGTGAACTAATAGTAAGAATTGAAAAAAAAAAAAAAAAAAAACCGGAGTACACAATTTTGTTTTTAAAATAAAAAATAACGTGTACACTGTGATTCAAAATTACGAGATTGCGGGTAATGTACCGATTTCTCCGAAATTACCGAACGAAAGGTAAACTAATGCTTCAAAACAAAGATGCAAATATCTAGTGTCGAACACATATATGTCTGGGTGCATGCGAATATTATATAGAGGAGCATAACGATTTATTCTTTCAATTCAATATGGCTGTAAAAAAACTCTACCCTCTTATCTCTCGCAATAGTCATGCCAACATTGATACTAAAATTCTTATCTATAGGGTCTACATGCGTCCCATTATAATATATGCCAGCCCAATTTGCAAATCTAGAATCAAAAATATTCAAACTCTTGAAAATAAAGTATTACGCATGGCAGTTGATGCACCGTGGTTTGTCAGAAATAAAGATATTCTCGCTGCTCTGGAAATTCCTTCAATTAAAAAGTTTATTCACGAGCTCGCAACTAATTAATACGCTTTTATTAGTTTCCCCTGTATGTTTGTATGTATGTAATTGACTCTTTGGGCTCGATTTTGCCCTACTTTAAGCGATGCGATTTAGACTTAACAAGGACTGACAACACCAAAATATTTTGATAAGTTTATTTCCTCATCATGATTATTATCGCCAGGATTAGTGATTAAAACACACAGCCTTTGAAAATTCCTCTTGATCGGCGATCATTTTTTCCCTGGAGATCTGTTTCTCCTCATACACACTGTTTAAGCTGCAAAGAAACAAAGAAACTAAAAAGTAAAAAATAAATTAATAGTTTAAAAAAACTAAAAAACAAGCTTTTAGAGTTTTTTTAAACTATAATTTATTTTTTACTTTTTAGTTTGATTAATTCTAAAAGCGTGTTTTTAAACTATAATATTTAAATGAGGTCCCGGTACGGAGTACTGGAACAATAGTTCTTACAATAATTTAATTGTGAGTAAAACAAAGGCTAAATGCGAATAGGTCGAGCGAGCCAGGATTCGAACAGGCAATCTTCTGATCTGTAGTCAGACGCGTTATCCGTTGTGCCACTGTCCCACGTATGTTTGAATGTCTTAGGTATTTTCATTCTACATGGGTTAAATTGCTCTAAAAGCGTGTTTTTTAAACTATTAATTTACTTTTATAATAATATTATTCCATGATGATCCTAATACATCTTCCTGATTATGACATTACTCTTCTCATCAATAATAAACGCCCGCGTACTTCACTGGACATTTTAATTAAATAATATTTTTATCAGCTCTTTCTATTTGTTACTTTATTTATCCTATATTTGTATTAAATTCTAATTTTTTCCCCTTTTATACATACTGAGCAAGTCATATTTCTCATACATCCTCAATGTAATCATCCAGATAGAAGTGCATGGTAGCTAACGCTGCCAATATACTCGATAAAGTCAAATTGATGTTGATTTATTCGTTTTGTTCGCTTATAAAACCCGCCGAATTTCGTGGTGTACGACTATTAATTCTAAATAATATCAAACTATGTACATGCTTAATTTCAATACAATAGCTGATATATTTCAGGATATATTTGACCAAAAGTTCAATTTCTATTAATTATTAATGCCACTGTAAAATGTAAACAACAATGTAATCGTGTAAGAGAAACTTTTTGTTCTCAGGAGCTCGGTACCATAGGTTTCGTGTTCGAATCCCGGAGGTGCCATAAATGTTTGTAGTGGTTCGGAATCCACTTTAAACTGTAGGTCCCGGTCTGTTATGTCATCGTGCGCAGAAGATGACCGTAGAACGACAAACCAAATAATTTGTCCGTTTGTGGCAACAACTTATTTATGTAATTTTTAAAGAAATTAGGTTTATCTAAAATTTTCATGCAGAATTCTTGATTCTGAATCAATAATGATTAAAACAAGATCTCAATTTTTTTCAGAACAACGTGTTTATGTGTGAGTCTGTTTTGGTGATTTAAAAAAAAACGGCATTTCCCTGGTATTGCAGTCCAGTATGGGTCAAAGCCTATCTATTGGCAGATTCTGAATCATAAGATGTTTTCTTTTAACGGGGTAGGGTTATTAGCCCAATGCTGTACAGTCATTTTAATCCGTTACCTACAATTTAAAGTTGATTCTAAACCACTATAAATACCCATGGCACCGTCGGGACTCGAACACGAAGCTTTCGGCACCGAGTGCCAGACAGCTAGTCACTCGGTCATCAAGATCTTGGTGATTATAAAGGCAAAATAAAAAATGAAATCTCAGAAGAATATCTTAGAAGAATTTAGAATGATCTTTATAAAATTTCATTATATAATTTTTTTTTAAATTTTCTCTTAACAAGTAATATAAAAAAATTTTTAAGTCAATTCTTACTTTTTTGTCACTATATTGCAGAAACGTCCTTTATAAATAATGTTCATTCATTTTTTTAAGGTTATCTGGCACCATCTATTGGTAGATGCAACTTAAATCTAAAAAAAAACTGAAATTAATTAATTAAATTTAATGAACGAAATAATATTTGAAAAAACTGTATTAACATCAAGTGTCCTCTACTACGAGTTCAAAAAAAAATGTATTTGAACTGGAGTGGATGATTAAAAAGTATTTTAGGAACTATTGAAAAGTTGAACATTATATACAGAAACATTGTTGTATAATATTGGCAGTTTCGACAGAGAAATATAAAAATATGAAGAGTTTGTTTGAATGAACCTTTATTATAAGTAATTGTAAAGCTAACGTTTTCAAATAAAAAGCAATAGCAGTAATTGGGTATTTTATAAAGGAATGGAGCATATTTTATGTTTTTCAGTAGTGAAAATGATGAAATTAGAATTGTTAATTAACCGTTATATAGGGAGAGTGTGAGCTAATAGAAGGAATTGAAAAAATAGGATTACCAGTATCCATATATCTATGTATTACAAAACTGAAGGTTCTGAGAGGAACTAATACTAATTCATCAGTTTGACGAAAGCATCTTTATGAATGGATGCAAACAAAATTGTTAAAAAAATCAAGCAAAAAACGTAATTTGATAGATAGAAAATGAGTACTCACGTTAGATCTAAGAAGTACAGAGATGAGGGGAACATGGATCTTTTTATGGTTTTTAATGAATTGTAAACTATCACTAGTGAACTCAACTGATCCAGTCTGGAGAAAGCTTGATCGTGAATGGACACAGTTCTCGTCTTCTTGAATTCAATTTGCTCCAGAGTTGGCTTCATTCTTCTGAAAGATTCACCGATGCGTTTCACATCTGTTTCACGAAACTGCAGCATTTTCAGATTGACATTCTGCAACAACCCCCAGTCGATTCCTCGTTGGAACGTGCTGTTCTCTACAACGACTGTCTCCAAGCTGTTTGATTCGGCAAGGGCCGATTCAAAGAGGGAGGCCATCGTGCAATGGTTAATTGCTAAAATGGATACCTGTTTAGAGTTTAGCGGGGAAACTGGTACACACATAAAGATGGAATTAACTATGTCCAAAGCATTGACTTGGTAATCCAACGATTTTTTGAACACTTTTTCCATTGTTTCTTGGCTTGTCAAGTTGCTGCATTCGTAGGTTACCGGAGGGTAGCCACTTGTACATTTACATGGCTGTATTAAGTTGGGTGGCGGACATAAGTCTTTTGCCAAAACCACAGTGGAAAAAGCTATGGCAAAGATACAGGCTATAAAAAATGCCTCTTTCATGTTTTTAACAATATGAATTCTTCAAATGAAATTAATGTTTTAAAGAATATGAATTTTCCAAAAAAAAAAAAAAAAAAAAAAAAAAAAAAAAATGTCCTCCTTTAAAAGGAAAATAAAAGTTTTAATAAGAAGATTCGATAAACCAGCTGTCAATGCAACAAAAAACAGGTGTTATCTGATATGTTTGATGATGGTATGATTTTTATTATCGGGGTTTTTGAAAATATTTGCTGATTATGGTTGACTTTGTTTAGTCTATTTAATTTTTGTCCGTATGGATTAGCATTAGTTAAAAAGAGCTGGAGTAGTGGTTTTTTTTTCAATTCCTACTATAATTCACACTCTTCCTATATATATGCATCAGATATTAACGCTGATTGAAAGAAAAAGTTTAATAGTTATTGCGGAATTTTTAATCTATTTCTTTTCTTTTGAAGTTATGTAATTAAAAGTTTTTATAGTAAAAAATAACAAGTAATATAATTTTTTTTTTAAAGTCAATTCCTACTTTTTTTCACTCTATTGCAGAGAGTCGTTTATAAATAAAGTTGAAATTTTCCTATAACATCGAGCGCCATCTATTATAAGATACATGCAACTTAAATCTAAAAAAAAAAACTATAATTAATTAATTAAATTTAATGAATGATTGAATATTTGAAAAAAACTGTATTCACATCCAGTGTCATCCACTACAAGTTTAAAAAAAATGTATTTGAACTTGAGTGGATGAATAAAAAGTATTTTATGAACGATTGAAAATTTGAACAAGATATATATAGGGAGAGTGTGAGCTAATAGAAGGAATTGAAAAAAAATTATTTTCTTTAAAACACATCCCTCTGTATCTTTCTCCACTATTAGGTTTCTTTGTTTGAATCCGACTAACTTGGCTCCTTGCCAATTTTCTAATTTCTGGTGTTTGGAAGTTATTTGACATATATTGAATTAATTTATTGATGTATAATAAAAGACAAATATCAGAATAGTTTTTTTTTTGTTCTAATACAGCTGGCAAACACTTAGACAATTGTTTTGGTTGCCTTAAGGCAAAAGTTGCGCAAACGTCACTCACTTAGCACTACACAGGAGATGCGTGTAGCTTGAAGATAAGCTACGGACGCGGAGTAACACTACCCCCCGCAACGCTCTACGATCGTGTTAGACCGTGACATACCTTTTAATGTGGATTCCGAACCATTACAAACATCCACCGCCGAGACTCGAACCCGTGACACCGAGCGCCAGAGCTCTAACCACTCGGCCATGCAGGTCCCATAGGAAAAGAGTAAAAAGTAAGTAAACAATTTGATAAGGGATAGTGTGATAATTTAATAATTACTTTAGTATTTTGTTTGAGTTATGTAAAATCAAAGCATTAAGGCTTTTATCTATCGATTGTTTTTCAAATCTGTTCCTAAAACTGTTTGTGTACCAAGATATGTTATTCCAAACAAGGCTTGCCAGATTTAAAGCACTATCTAGCACTGAGACGGACAAACTTCGGTTGCGGGCCAAAAATCGAAGGGGAAAAAAAAAAAAAAAAACGTTTGGCGGGCCAAGATAAATCTTTCTAAAATTTTAAAAACAATATATAAGTATTACAATTTAAAGACGTTAATGAGATAATGAAATTGCGATTTCATTTTTAAAAGTTTCTTATATGAGGTTCGAAGTGAGATGGACTGATTCTAAGGAACGAGACTAAATGCTCATCTGTCAGTCGACTTCTGAAATAATTCTTTCTAAGGTTCATAGTTGAAAGCACTTGTGTCACATATATAGGATGAAGAAAACATAGCACTGATTTTCTTTGCTGAGTTATTAAATTTGGGAAACTTACTTACGATAATGATTTGTAAAACTCTAATATCAAATTCTGTTTGAATGTCACTGAAATCTTGAAATATGTGTTTCAATCACCTATATTGGATTCCCATATGTCTGCTCCCCGAGAAAGAGATAACGTTTGTTGGCGCCAATCTACAGCTATAACTAACAAAGAACTTCCGCTTTTAACACTTTACCGATTGAAAGCTGTCTGCGCTTGCTATTTCCGTCGATTTATCTTTTGTAGAACAAAAATAGAGAAAGTAAAAAAATCATCAGTCCTTTGAAAAAAAGGAAAAAAAAAAAAAAAATAATATTTAATCAAAGTAGAAAAGAAGATGGATATATATATATATATATATATATATATATATTCATCTTTTTAAAAATATAAATAATTTATAATTTGTCTTCTATATCAGCGGGCCGGATAGAACCTTTCGATGGGTCGGAGTTGGTCTGCGGGCTGTAGTTTGCCCATCCCTGATCTAGCAATCATCATATTACACAATTTAAAAATATGACATGTTTTTTCGGCAAAAAAAGTATAGAAAAAAAAACCCCGATTTCATTGATAAGCAGCACATTAATGACAAAAAAGAAATTTTTTTTTTTATATATAATTTGAAAAAAATTAGAAAACATTAGATAAAATATTTTTTAATACGTAAATGTTAAAATTTAAAAAAAAAAAGAAATTTAAATCCATATCAATTTCTCAGTTTTAATCTTTTAATAAATCTAAAAAATCCCTCAGAAAATCATTTGTTATGCTTTTAAAAATAAATTTTGACATGGAATAAATTGGACAGCAGGCTGGAGTCTGCTGCTTTAGTGAGCCTGTAGCCCTTTTAAGAGGCAGAAGAATGCACGAAGCCTATAAAAAGTAATAGAATTCTTTCTAAAGCAGAATTATAGTCAGGGCCGGATTTTCCTATAGGCTAACTAGGCTTCAGCCTAGGGCCCCAGAATCAAGAGAGGCCTATATTCAAATTGTTATAGCAAAATTAGAATTACACTATTCTGAAAACAGTAAACACTAACGCACTGAACCGAAAATAAGGAGAAATTCTACACATATGACTCATAAACAAACATAAAAATGTATTGGTTAAGATCAACGCGTTCCGCTCATTGGGTCTGTTCGTTTGTATAGACTAGATTTCTCAAAAGTATAGTTCATACGTTCACAGATTCACCTTATGATACTAAGCTCTGATTTGTTCTTGCATAAATAAAGTGCATATTGGTGTAGATTGGAACAAACAACCGAACAACAGACCTATTGATATCCCGACGTTCGGTTATATTCGGTACACAGTCCAGTCACATTAATGTGACCACCACCCACTTTCGACGTCAACGGGAAATAACCCATCACAAAAGCCAGGTGGCAGCACATTGTAGTGGAGTGTATAGAAAGGATGTCCTAGGGCATCGGAAAGCATTTCAATCGTTGACGTAATGCAGAAACGTAACGATTTATCCGACGTCCAAAAGGGCGTGATTATAGTCTTTCGGGCGAAGGGTGGAAACGGCTAATTTTGTGAACTGTTCGCTTGCCACCGTGATAAAAAGTATACAGTGCATGGCAAAATGGCACTATCCAAAATCAGCGGCGTGGCACATGTGGTGCACCACCGGCTATAGATGACAGAGGTGAATGAATGCTGCGGAGATGCGTTCGGGCGAATAAACGTGCAACTGTTGAGCAACTAAGCGCCCAGATGAACTGAGGGGCTACCAAGAATGTACTCTCAACAACGGTTCAGCGAGCATTGCTGCGCATGGGCCTCCGCAGCAGACGCCTGGTTAATGCACCTATGCTGACTGCTGTTCATCGGCGACGAAGGCTGGAATTTGCACGCCAGTAACGTAACTGGACGTCCACAGAGTGGCGACAGGTGGCTTTTTTCGATGAATCACATTTTATACTCCATCGGACATATGGACGTTGGCGTATACGGCGTGAAACGTCTGAAAGCAAACACCCTGCAATAATTGCCGGAGGAGGGAGCATTATGGTTTGGGGAATATTTTCCTGGCATTCACTGGGTGCACTCATCATTGTGGAAGGCACGATGGATCAGCACAAGTACGCATCTGTCTTTGCGGACCATGCCCACCCCTACATGCGAATTGTTTTCCCTCAGAATGATGGCGTCTACCAGCAGGACAATGCGAGGTGTCATACAGCTCCCCGTGTATGTGCGTGGTTCGAAGAGCACCAGGATGAGTTTCCCTGGCCGGCACACTCATCGGATTTAAACCCAATCGAGAATCTGTGGGACCACCTAGATCGCGCCATGGATCCTCAACCGCGTCATCTAGCACAGCTGGCCAGGGCACTGAAGTCGGCATGACACAACATCCCAGTGAGCACCTTCAGAAACCTAATCGACTCTCTTCCTGCACGTCCGCTCTGCCAAAGGTGGTTATTCTGGCTTTTGACAGGGGGTCACATTAATGTGACTGGAATATGTGTCAATGTTATTGGAAAAGATTCTTATTTTAGCATTGCGTACACGATCATTTGATTCTCGCCTCGCCTTGAGTTCAGTAGGTTCAATACTTTAGTGAAGTGTTTATAGACTATTGTAAATGTTGTATGTTATGTTTGATGAGTTATTGTTACAAGTAGTATATAGGGTGCTGAGAATAATTGTCCAAATAAGTGTTCTCGACTTTTTTATTTATTATCCGTGCCAAATATTTTTTTATAAAGATTAGTACCTATCACAGCGTGTTTAATTCAACATATTGATATAGTGGAATAGCCTAGGGCCTCTTTTCATCTAAATCCGGCCCTGATCATAGTCATAAGTGGTCATGTTCCATTTCCAACATACCTCAAGCGATTTAAGGTAACAACGTACATTCAAATCATGGTTTTTGTGGGAAAAAGTTTTTAATTTTATTTTAAATATCAGTAGGACCTTTAACTTTCGAAAACAGTTTTAACGTCTAAGACATTTTGAAGTCTAGATTCAAAATAGATATTTTCATCCACGGCCTATTTGGAAACTCAATTCATACATTTAAAACTTTCACTTGAATTTCTGTATTTTTTTGCTGCAGCGATGCATGATAGCGGTCAATATCTTTTGTTCTAATCATTTTCGGATTTCAAATCTATCATTTGAATGTGGTTGGGCATGAATTGAATTAAATAATTTAAAATATATTAATTTAGGGAATATTCATCAGTTCTTGCACTTCACCAAGCAATTTCTGTCCTAAGTTCACGTGCTTCAACTTTACTCTTTCCAAATGCTTAGGTTGGTAACATAGTATCATTCGTTTTTTTTTTCATATATTTTAAGAATCAATGTATTCTCTAATTCCATAAATGGGATTGCAGAATATATTGATATTTTAAAAAACAATTGTTTTTAATTTTTGTTCACAAAAACTCAAGTGCTTCAATGAATTTATTATATATTTATTTAATGTACTACTTTATTATTCAATGTATTCTCTAATTGCATAAATGGGATTAGAGAATGTATTGATAATTTAAAAAAAAATTGCTTAAATTTTTTTTTATAAAAACTCAAGTGCTTCAGTATGCAATTTCTGCCCTACGTTCACGTGTTACAACAAGCTCTCTATTTACCGCTTTATATACGCTTGTGTAGTAACACACATGTTTTACCTCTATTTTATAAATCAATGCATTCTCTAATTCCATAAATGGTAATTTTTTCTATTTTCTCTTTTTCAATTCCTTCTATTAGCTCACACTCTCCCTCTATATATCTTGTTCACATTTTCAATCGTTCATAAAATACTTTTGTTTCCTCCACTCAAGTTCAGATACATTTTTTTTTATCTTCTAGTGAAGGACACTGGATGTGAATACAGTTTTTTCAAATATTAATTCATTCATTACATTTAATGAATTCATTTTAGTTTTTTTAGATTTAAGTTGCATGTGTCTACCAATAGATGGCGCCAGATATCAGAGGAAAATTTCAACTTTATTTGTAAAGGACTTACGTGCAATACAGTGAAAAAAGAGTAATAGTTTTTCTTTTATATTACTTGTTTTATACAAGTTGATGTGCTGCAGCAAGCACTCTCTGCTTTGCTTTTTTATTTGGTGACATCAACCGAAAACTCTTTGTTACGTTCATGCTTATTCGGCTTTTTGTTTAATAAAATATATTGTTATCTTGGAGGTCTTATGTTTTAGGGTGCGAATGCAACTTAAATCAGTCCAACAGAAACAAGTATGGCCCTGTCAGCTACTGTACTAGCTAGCAGCTCGTTGTGTCAGGATGGAATACTCTCTTTTTAATAATACTAATCTTTTTATTCACACTATGAATACACTTGGCACCCTGTGCCACTTCTACAATACTATTGATATCTAAAAACCAAAGCCGGTCCCTGACCGTCTGTTTTTATCTGACGCTCCTAGCGTTCACCTCGTGGTCTCGAGATCTCACCGCAACTGCCGCTTACCGCACTGGACCACAGTCACTGGTCACAGTTACCAGTTATAACCGCGACCTCTCGCGGTTATAATTAAACCTTACAGGACATTCTTAAATTTCAGAGATAGCATTAAGGCGACATCTATATCCCTATGAGAATTATTGCCCTATATGAGAAGATATCATATAAATGACATATGCCATCTATGAGAATTATTCAGGGGAAATTGTCCCCTAAAACTTCCACTAGGCACTCTAGTTGTAAATGCGAGGTATGTTATCACAATCTTCATCGAGTCTCCTCATTTCCGAAAAAATATAACTGTAACTGCAATAAAAGATTGGAAGTCTTATGCTATTAAATAAGTTGCTCATGTTATCACTCATAGGGGGTTGGAGCAGGTTTTTCTTTTTGTTTTTTTAAATTTGAAGTATGTGCGTAAATATATATAAATTAAAAGTACATTAAGTAATTAAAAACATAAAATACACACATTTTAAATCTACTATGAAATTAAAAATATATGGCCAGTTTACTACTACCCGTGCTTGAAAATATGCACATTTTACAAAAAAGTTTAAAATAGACAAAATAAAATTTTGTTTAGAGAAAATTTTTCTGTAGAAAACATTTGACGTTTCAAACCTTTTTAGAAACGAAACAAAAAATATGTGTTACTTGTTTTGAAGAGGGCTTACGTTAAAAAAAAAAAGATCCATTACTTTTAAATTATTATTTCCAAACGTTTTAGCTTTCTCAAAGCAGAGTTCTTCCCCATAATCTCTTATTTTAAACGTATCTCTTTTTTTTTAAGTAAATTATATTTCTTACTTCTATTTTCTACAAATCGGATCTCTGTTGACAAATATAAGACCAGAAATTCTGTCCCCGTAATTGATTTTAAATCTCATCTTTTGAGTTATCATTAAATGCATTGTATTTCCCCAAGTTTCAATTTAATAGATGTTGCTGTAAAAAATTCAGGATTTTCTTGACCATTTCCGACTTACCCTAAAGACAACCTTATAAAATTGTAAGTTTTGTATTTTTGCATTCATATTTTTCAGATTTATTTTTAAGTGATTTAATTTGTCTTCTTGGAGAGGATAGTATTCAAAAGGCGTGGGTTAAAAGCATAAATTTTTTTTGTTAAAGGTCACCATGCTCTGATTGACTGAGAAGCTTGTATATAAATATGAGTTGGTATCCGTTTCCGAGCATCTTCTTTGTGAATATCAGAAGAGGAAGAACAAAGTAAGTTTACTCTTTCTTCAAAGATTTAATCTCTCTCTTTCTCTCTCTATGTATAAATATATATATATATATATTCAAATATTCAAAGTTTGGTAAACTTACTTTGGTATCTTTGAATATATATGTATAATATATATCTTTGAGTTATAAAATAGATTTGAGTAAATAAATATCATATACGTGTATGATATAACAGGTGGACTGAAAAGTTCTTAGGCTGACACACAGATGGCGCTACTAGTATTAAATCCATATGAATTTTAGTTAGCCCTAACCTTCAAAAGACACGTGCATACACTTTACAGCTGTTGCACTATTAGTATGGGAGTTATAGCATTTTTAGTGTTCATCACGTGCAGTCCATTCGGCTGACTGTCGATTGGACTCCGGTTTGAAATGATGGAGCTATGTTTCATTCATTGTCACATATCGACGCAAAAATTCTGGTTTGCACAGCCGCAAACACTGCTTGGAATCATCAATTCGTTGTTGTTTTGGGTCGATTGTGAGCTCGCGCGGCACTCACTTTGAACAGAGCTTTCGCATGTCCAAATATTCATTCCCGATATGTCCAACACGTTCCTTTGATATCTTTAGTGTCTCAGCTCGCAATCAGCTTCACTTTACTGTTATCAGAAATTATTTTGTGGACTTTTTTTATGTTTTCGTCGGTAACAGTCTGTTTGGGGCGTCCACTGCGTGCATCGACCTCGGTGCTCATTTCGCCTCGTTTAAATTTAGCAAACCACTTCTCTACGGTTGATTTTCCTGGTGCATAGTCCAAATAATGTTTATCAAGCCAAGTCTTAGCTTCAATATTATTTTTTTTCGCCAAAAAGCAATTCTTTATTAACACACGAAATTCCTATAACTTACATACTAATAGTGCAACTGCTGTCAAATTTATACACGTGTCTTTTGAAGGTTAGGGCTAACTAAAAGTTATAAGGATTTAATACTAGTACCATCCAAATGTCAGCCTACGAACTTCTCAGTTCACCTGTTATATTTGCTTACGATATCTATCTATATATCTATATGCATTAAAAATATCATGCCTCTCTCTCTCTCTCTCTATATATATATATATATATAGACACCTGACAATGTATAGAAACTTTATAATTACAATTTTTTTTTACTTGTCCCTAATTTTTGGAAATCTAGTTTAATTTCTGTTTTTCTGTTTCTAAAATTTAATCAACAACATTATTAACCTTAGAATTGTTTTTTTTTTTTTAAAGCGTAATTTTTTTTATAAGAGTTCGAAAATGTTTTAAGGCTTTTCATTCAGCTTTTAATACACTCATTTCCATAAATTAAGGATAATGAAGTTCAGGCAAAGAAAGAGACAGAAGCAAAACAAATTTGACTTATTTGTAAAGTCTATTTATTAAACAAAAGGTAAAGAGCAAAAATGATGCAGTATATTTGACATAATTAATAAAAATTGCAATTTTTACTCGCTGGAGCAAATTTCGAAAAAGAACCTATTTACAAAAAACAGTATAACATGGTTAGTATGATGGTTGATATGGAGTATGTCTCCCGGACGATGCAATACAGGCCTTACAACGCCTAGGCATGCTGAGTATCAAATTATCAATCTGATCTTGGGGAATATTACACCACTCATCAAGCAATGCTCTCCGAAGTTTCGGTTGACAGGTGGGGGGGGTTGACGGGCTGCAAATCGTCGGCCAAGCATATCCCACACATGCTCTATTGGATTCAAGTCCGGTGAGTATGCTGGCCAATCCATACGGGTGATATCCTCCAATTGAAGGCATTCGTCCACAATGTTTGCATGGTGAGGACGGGCGTTGTCATCCATAAACAGAAATTCATCACCCATGGCGCCCCGAAACAAACGTACATGTTGTTCCAGAATGACATCCCGATAGATGTGGCATGCCATCGTTACACTCTGAACCTGCAGGTCAGTTCTGGAACCAAGAATAATTCCTCCCCAAACGAGCCATCCTTCACCACCGTAACGGTGTCGTTCAATGGTGTTCTCTTGGTGGTAACGGGTACCTGGCGCTCTCCATATGAAAGTCCGGCGAGAATCAGACTGCAAACTAAACCTGGACTCGTCGGAAAACATCATACAAGACCACTGTTGCGGTGTCCACAATGCATGCTGTCTACTCCAGGTTAATCGCAGGCGACAGTGAGTTGCGGTAAGTGGAACACATCTGACAGGCCTACGAGCATATAGACTGTGCCCTAAGCGTCTGTACACGGTCTGTCTTGAAACTGTCGTACCAGTAGCTGAAGAGAGCTGACGAGACAGGACTGATGCTGTGCTCCGTCTGTTTCTTTTGGCAGTAACTGCTAAATAACGGTCCTCATTCGGCGTTGTAACTCGGGGGGCGACCTGTGCTGTAACATCTACTCACATTACCATAATCTTGGAATCGTTGCCAAAGCCTGGAGATGACACTCTGGGCGATTCCAAGTTCCTCGGATACTTCCAGCTGGGTACGTCCACATTCCAGTCGTCCGATAATTCTACCACGTAAAAAATCATCCAAATGCTTCCTTTGTGCTATAACTATGCGGTTATTGCACTGAAAGGCTTTTAAAGCGCTTGTGAACAATTTTACTTCTTTGCCACCATTCCTTATACACCCCTCTCTTACACTCTCGTCATTGTGATGTACTATCCGCGCCATCTGGTGGTTTCCTGTAATTTGCATATTCTTCTTCAAGATGTGTGTGATAATTCTACAGGTGAAATTTTTATTTTAGAGTTCAATTTCTGTGTGATTCTGAATTATCCTTAATTTATGGACATGAGTGTATTTCAACTGCAAGGAGAAAAATTATTTCTGACGTTTTTGTGAACAATCTTTTAAAAAAATATTTTGCTTAAATCTTATTTATTTAGGAATCACTTTTAAAAATATGTAGCCTTAATTAAATGTAATAGAATAATTATGAAAATATGTAAAGAAATTTTTCGAAAATTTACGAAGCAACAAAATAAATATTAAAAATTAAAACGTTAAACTGACTATTAAAACTAATATTAATAAACTACTAATAAACTAATATCTTATAACTATTTAAATTACAATTAAAAATACATCTGATCTATTTTGTCCTATACTTTTAAATAAGTAATTTTTAAAAACAAAAAACAAAATGATAAAATAATATTCCTAAAGATAATATGATATTAAATTTTTGATAAACTTTTTGATTTCAATAAATATTTTACTCGTAAACAAGTAAAAACAACACGTTAAATAACACACCAATTGAAATATAAAAGGAAATATTGTTCCTTAATATTTGTTGAAATAAGTTGTTCATTTATTTGTTTTTTAATTTCAGAATGACAACATTCAGATATATATTCCTAATTACAGCAGCTTTGCTAGAAATTTTTTTGGCGAGCTGTTTGGCAGATGATGGCGACATTGCTGTTTCAAAACAGCGACATTATCCTTCCCATATTTTTTTGAAAGATATCGATTTCCAAAGTGAGATTCCGTTCTCCAGCAATAAGGCGGATGAAAATAACAGTGACATAGATGATGATGCCGACTGGAGGTATCACTTTCAAGGAAAGTTTGGCAAGAAGCGTGGATTCGGCGAAAAGAGAGGATTTGGCGAGAAACGAGGATTCGGCGAAAAGAGAGGATTTGGCGAGAAACAAGGATTTGGTGAAAAAAAATAATTTAGGAAAACAAAATTTGGTGAAAATCGTTCTTTGTGAAGTTTTCAGAACAAATCAATGATATTCTGTCTTTTATCAGACAATGAATTCATGTTCTGAAAATATGTGTTACATTTGAACTATAATAAATAACCAATGTAATTATTTGGATATTTACACATATAAAATTAATCAGTCATATAAATAAAATAAACTTTTGGTGGCATTTTTAAATAAAAAATGATACGTTGTCTTCATTTATTTTGAATTTTTTTGTAAACCCAGATGAAAACAATAGATCATATTTGATGCTGAGTTAAATATTTATTTCAATAAATATGTTATTTATTCATTACAAATTTTCCAATCTTTAAATATCTGTAGTCCAATACTTAACTACAAGTACAGCACATAATTATAAAACAATTGGGAATCAGAGAAAATATTAAGTAAAATTATCCACGCTTGTTTTAATAATATAAAAATTATTAAGAGCAGCATATGGCAAAAACAATAATTGCATACTACATATTAATTTAATTTTTAAAAATTTAATTTAACTCTATATTAATTTACTATTATACTTTAAAAATAAAAAAAATAAACTTCTTAAGCCAAAATAATATAGTACCTTTTTTAAACATAGTTATTAACATGATAATACAATGAATTTTAATATGTAAGCACTTAATAAATATGCTGCTGTGTTGTGTCCTTTTTCAATTCCTTCCATTAGCTCACACTCTCCCTATATATATCTTGTTCGAAGTTTCAATCGTTCATAAAATACTTTTTATTCATCCACTCAAGTTCAAATACATTTTTTTAAAACTTGTAGTGAAGGACACTTGATGTTAATACAGTTTTTTCAAATATTAATTCATTCATTAAATTTAATTAATTAATTTTTTTTTCTTAGATTTAAGTTGCATATATCTGCCAATAGATGGCGCCAGATAAACTTAAAAAACATGTACGAAAATTATTTATAAAGGACTTTTTGCAATAGAGTGAAAAAAAAGTAGGAATTGACTTAAATTTATTTTTATTTTTTATATTGCTTGTTAATATATTATATAAAACACACAACTAATCAATACAAAAATCAAAAGGAAACTGACAAGGAAGGATAATATATATATATATATATATATATATATGTATATACATAAACCTAAAAGGTTGGAAGGTACGAACTGCATTGACACATCCAAAAAGAACTTATTTGCGTAAAATGTTGTGTATTATTTGTGTAAAATATACAAAGTCTATAATATCCTGAATACCTACAGTAGCTGGTCATGTTTCATGTTTCTTAAACACTTCTTGGTTGTTCTCGTTTAATTTTTGTGTTCATGTGTTCTTTATATATATATATATATATATAATATGTTATTGATGTGTTAGTGAATCTCATATCAATTTTTCTATTTTGTTCTAATTTTTTTTTTTTTACTTTTTCTTTTTATTTGATTTTTTTAGAGACACAGGAATATTTTATTAACACGAATATTATTTTTATATGAAATACTAAAAAGTCCTTTGTAGAATCTACATGTGTAATAAGCAGAAGAAATATGCTTGATATAAGTATTTAATTTTTTTAAATTTCCTGCAATGAAAAAATCCTAAATACTTTAATATTCAAATTGCGCATAATGGATCATATTCTTTAGGAATTTTTTCAAAAGTTATTTTTATAAGACATAATACATTACGGTGCTCTTTAAAAACCATTTTTTGATATTTTTATGCGGTAACTTCCCATTTTGTTTTAAGGCCTTTGAAAAAAAGTCTTTCATAAAAGTATCTGAATTTAAAAGATAAATTCTGATGGTCACGACCAAAATTTAAAGTTCTGGAGACTCACAAAATTTCACAAAATTTGAATAAATTTCACTTCAAAGTGGTGAATGGTAGAATCAAACATAAATTGTGATCGATAGCAACAACAGAATGCAGAAAAGTATATTTCCTTTCCCTCTCCAACACATTCAGCTTTCATGTTCAGAACGAAATGTTATGTCTAGACACTGACGTCAAATTTCCATTCTGAGTATATGTTTCTAGTTTTCTTTTTGGCTATGTTTGGCATTTTTGTTATAGTGAAATGATGGACAAATGTAACACTTTTGTGTTTAAAAGTGGATCACAAAAACAGAATATATTTATATTAAATTTGACACAAATAAATTAATAGTTTAAAAAAACTAAAAAACTCGATTTTAGAGTGAATCAAACTAAAAAGTAAAAAATAATTGTTAACATAAGAATAAAATGACTGACGAGAAAATGAATGTCCCTGTTCTAAAAGCGTGGGGTGCTTTGTATGACATTTTTAAAGTAACTCTGCATTTCGGAATGAAACTAGTGAAGAATTATAACGATTGATATCGAGCACCCCACGCTTATAGAACAGTGACATTCCTTTTCTCGTCAGCAATTTTATTCTTATGTTAACAATTATTTTTTACTTTTTAGTTTGATTCACTCTAAAAGCGTGTTGTTTAGTGTTTTTAAACTATAATATTTAAATGAGGTGAGGAGGACTGGTCCTTACAATGATTTAATAGTGAGTAAAACAAAGGCTAAATGCGAATAGGTCGAGCCAGCCAGGATTCGAACAGTGAATCTCCTAATCAGGAGCGTTATCCGTTGTGCCGCTGTCCCACGTAGGTTTGTATGTCTTTACTGAATACTTTCATTCTACGTAGGTTAAATTGCTCTTCATAAATTAAAATAAAATCACTCATTCTGGCGATCCTAATCATGATGAGATAATAAACTTATCAAAATATTTTAGTGTCGTCGGTCCTTGATAACGATGTAACGAGTAAACGATGTAATATTTATATAAAAACGCCTTACTTGATGTGAAATCATCGAGACCCTTTTTAAGCACTGCATCTGGATCAACTGTGGCTCCTTTCAAGTGTTTATTATTTCCTTAAGTTCGAAAAAAAAACAAGTTCCTCTGACATTTATCACAAACGTCCAAGAAACCTATTTATAGCTCACTTTGAAATTTCATATTTAATAATTTCATATTCTTTTAGATTTTTTATGAACTGCAAAACCTTTTTTTGGAACAAATAGGCAGATGTTGCTTGGAATTAGGTAATCTCATAACATTTAACAACAAACGAGTTATTATCGAGAATTTCTGGTTATTCTTGTTTGATCAGTTTAAATGGATATCTGGATAAATATAGTTTGAATGAGTATAGTTGCCAAAAAAGGAACAACCATCACCCAAACCTTTTGTAGAGACATCTCTTTTCACTCAATGAAACTGATGATCCGAGACTTTTTTGGGAATACTCTATCTGATAATCTACTTGAAGGCAACTCATCTAAAACCTGGTTTAATTTTATTCTAAACATCGCTGATCAGGCCAGGTTTAAAGCAGTTGCCCTTTTAAGACTCCTGACGGGCCATGGCCAATCATCTTTAATAAAATTAAAAAAATTTAATCAAATTTAAAAAACAATCGATAGATAAAAGCCTTAAAGCTTTGATTTTACATAACTGAAAAAAAATACTGAATTAATTATTAAATTATTGCTATATCATACATCAAATTGTTTATATAGATTTTACTACACTATGTTATTTGTCGTTTATTATACATGAATAAATTAATTTAATAGATGTCAAATAACTTTCGTAGACTTCTACGGCCAACTGTGCACAAAATTAGCAAGTAGCCAAGTTAGACGGATTCAAACAAAGAAACCTAATAGGCGAGAAAGGTATATAGAGAGGGGTTTTAATTAAATTAAAAATAATTTTAATTTTTGATAATAAAACTTTTATTTACATAATTTTCAAAAGAATAAAATAGATATTCAAGATAGATGTTATAAAAATATATATATAAAAATTTCAAAATAACTATTACGCTTTCTTCTTTCAAAGCAACGTGCATATTTGATTAGAACCTCTAAATAAATAATCGATTCGTCCGCTTCCGCCTTTAAACCGGATGTTTACATCTCTACAATAACAAGACTAAGGTTTCTTTTTTCGTGTGCATTTGCAAGTCTGTACATAACTATATTAAAATGATCGTCACATTCACTAATGAAAAAGAATTGGAGGGCAACATAACTTTTACAAGTTATGACGACAAAAATGTGAATTTCAACAAAAAAAAATAAATAAATTAATAGTTTAAAAAAAACTAAAAAACACGCTTTTAGAGTTAATCAATCTAAAAAGTAAAAAATAATTGTTAACATAAGAATAAAATGACTGACGAGAAAATGAATGTCACTGTTCTAAAAGCGTGGTGTGCTCGATATCCATCGTCATAATTTTTCACTAGTTTCATTCCGAAATGCAGAGTTAATTTAAAAATGTCATACAAAGCACCCCACGCTTTTAGAACAGGGACATTCATTTTCTCGTCAATCATTTTATTCTCATGTTAACAATTATTTTTTACTTTTTAGTTTGATTAATTCTAAAAGCGTGTTTTTTAAAAATTTTCTTAAATTATAATTTAGGAAAAACATCTCCTGCTTGAGAACAATTAAAGCAGGAGATCGGAAAAGCTAAAGCTATCGGTACAATTAAAAGCCCGTTGACGAGGCCCAAAAATAAAAAAGTTAAAGTTAAAATGAGAATTTTAAGATAAAAGTACAATAAAACAAAAGGAATTAAGATTAAACAAAATAATTATACAAAATAAGTAGGGTTTGATCAGTTGACTGACTCGCCAGTAGATGGCGCCATCAGTCCTAAAATCGCGTCCAAAGAGTCAGTTACAAACATACAGGTGAAACTAATAAAAGCGTATTAAAAACCGCTACTCCAGCTCTTTTTAAGTAATGTTAATCCATACTGCAAAATTAAATAGACTAAACAAAATCAACCATAACCATCAGCAAAATATTTTCAAAAACCCCGATAATAAAAATCATACCATCCTCAAATATATCAGATGACACCTGCTGCTTTTTCTTCCATTGACAGCTGGTTTATGGAATCCTCTTATTCAAGCTTTTATTTTCCTTTAAAAGGAAGACGCTTTTTTTTTAAATTCATATTTTTTAAAACACTAATTTCATTTGAAGAATTCATATAGTTGAAAACATGAAAGAGGC
Source organism: Caerostris darwini (assembly GCA_021605075.1). Taxonomy (NCBI): domain Eukaryota; kingdom Metazoa; phylum Arthropoda; class Arachnida; order Araneae; family Araneidae; genus Caerostris; species Caerostris darwini. The sequence continues at coordinate 42,238 of BPLQ01013177.1, forward strand.
ATTTTTTATAGCCTGTAGCTTGGCCATAGCTTTTTCTACTGTGGTTTTGGCAAAAGACTTATGTCCGCCACCCAACTTAATACAGCCATGTAAATGTACAAGCGGCTACCCTCCGCTAACCTACGAATGCAGCAACTTGACAAGCCAAGAAACAATAGAAAAAGTGTTCGAAAAATCCTTGGATTACCCAATCAATGCTATGGTCGTAGATCATTCGAGCTTTATGTATTTTCCAGTTTCACTGTGGAACTCTAAAAAGATTTCCATTTTATCAATTGAATATTCCTCGATGTCCTCCCTCTTCGATTCTGTCCTTCCCGAATCAAACAGCTTGTAGACAGTCACTGTAGAGAAGAGCACATTCCAACGAAGAATGTCAATCTGAAGATGCTGATGTTTCATGAAACAGAAGTGAAACGAATCGGTGAATCTTTCAGAAGAATGAAGCCAACTCTGGAGCAAATTGAATTCAAGAAGACGAGAACTGTGTCCATCCACGATGAAGCGTTCTCCAGATTGACTCAGCTGAATTCACTAGTGATAGTTTACAATTCATTAAAAACCATAAAAAGATCCATGTTCCCCTCATCTCTGTACTTCTTAGATCTAACGTGAGTAATCATTTTCTATCTATCAAATTATGTTTTTTGCTTGATTTTTTAACAATTTTGTTTGCATCCATTCATAAAGATGCTTTCTTCAAACTGATGAATTAGTATTAGTTCCTCTCAGAACCTTAAGTTTTGTAATACATAAATATAAGGATACTGATAATCCGATTTTTAAAGGTAAATTTAAAAAAAAAATTATATAATGAAATTTTAAAAAGATCACTCTAAGATATTTCAATTTTTATTTTGCGTTTATAATCACCAGGATATTGATGGCCGTGTGACTAGCTGTCTGGCACTCGGTGCCGAAAGCTTCGTGTTCGAGTCCCGACGATGCCATGCGTATTTATATTGGTTTAGAATCAACTTTAAACTGTAGGTAACGGATTAAAATGACTGCACAGCATTTGGCTAATAACCCTACCCCGTTAAAAGAAAACATCTTATGATTCAGAATTTTCCAATAGACTGACAGCTTTGGCCCACACTGGACTGCAGTACCAGGGAATTAGTTATTTTTTCCATTTTTTTTTTTATCACCAAAACAGACTCACACATAAGCAGCTTGTTCTGAAAAAAATTGAGATCTTGTTTTAATCATTATTGATTCAGAATCAAGAATTCTGCATTAAAAGGTATGCACATTTTAGATAAACCTAATTTCTTTAAAAATTACATAAGTAAGTTGTTGCCACAGACGAACAAATTGTTTACAAATCTTACACGATTACATTATTGTTGAAGTGGCATTAATAATTAATAGAAATTGAACTTTTGGTCAAATATATCCAGAAATATTTCAGCTATTACATTAAAATCGCTTTAAGTCGAACCCTTGAAATTTTGTTTCCTTCCCTTCAACCCCCAAAACCTCCATGACTCGAAATTTCAATCCTCCATATGTCGAAATAATGAGTCAATCCCCACAAGCCATTTTGGTATATATTTTTTCCCTCCGTAACTCGAAAAAAAAAAAAATTTGACCTCTGTATCTCGAATATTAGCAATGCCGATTTTACAACTATTTTTACAGCCTTTACAACTCGATCATTTGAAACTAATTACCTCTATAGCTCGAAGAAAAAATAAGCTACCGACTTTAAGGATTTGCCGACAACGCACGTCATTGTTTCTTAGAAAACAATGTATGAGTGTACAATAAATAGAATAACCAGTTCTATGAAATATTCTTATTCTTATAATTCTTATTATTGCTATTGATTTCATTTGAACTCTAGTGATAGATAGAGAACGATCGAATTGTCTAAAGCAAATAAATGCATAAATAAATAATTGACTTTTTTAATACATAATATTTTTAATTTTAAGGTTGTTTTGGAATTATTTTGATTTTTTATTGTAGTACATAATATAACTTTTAACTTGCAAATAAACAAGGTATATAGGGAGAGTGTGCACTAATAGAAGGAATTGAAAAAAATGATGAAAAATGTCACCTCTGGTACGCATGGGTTATATGGAGATTTTAACAAGCAGAAAATAGTTCGCCAGCATTGAAGTAATTTACTACTAATACTCTTTATTTATTTTTTTTTTCTTCCAGCGGAAATAAGCTTACAGATTTGCCTGATGATATCTTCACCGACATGCCTGCACTTCGCGACGTTCTTTTGGAGAAGAATCAACTCAAACATTTCTCCTCCGCCGTTTTAGAACGCTTATATGATACAACATTGCAACAAGTGACGCTGAGTGGTAAGTGCAATCAATCTATTGTTTACACCAGGGATGGGCAAACTACGGCCCACCGAAAGGTTCTATCCGGCCCGCGGATAGAATTTTAATTTGCCGTTTTGAGACAAATTAAAATAAATACACACTCCAGGCATATTAATGTGGCCACCAACTACTTTCGAAGTCAACGTGAAATAACCTATCACAAAAGGCAAGGTGGAAACACATTGCAGTGGAGTGTATATAAAGAATTCCACTTAAATACCACTTAATACTGCATGGCGCCGTTGCCCCAAATTCCCTAAACCACGAATCCCCCCACAAAACCCCATTAACTTCCGCAATATCTCCCCCTACCGACAAGTCTCCTCTAATATCTCCTTCTCCAATATTGTGGCAAGTAACATCACCCCTCAAAACACTTTCGCTCAAATTCCTAACCAAAACACACCAACTCCATTTCCTTCTCCTAATAATAATACCGAAATCTATCAACTACTATTCATTCATAAAGAATTCGCTCAACTCTTCTCCTCAGGCGGCATCCAAACCATGTTCAATAACCTTCAATCTGCCACCACCAAAGAAGATGAATTATTCGTCATTCTGCATGGTTTTTCCTCTTTCCTCAGCAAATGTAATTAATGTCTGCTCTCTTCACTGGACAATTACTCGTTCATTTTATTTCTCTCCCATGTATTTTAATTACTTTCATCACTTATTATTATTTTAATAATATTAATTAAAAAAAAAAACTTTATTAAACTTTCTTTTAGTATTTGGGCAAGATTCCTTTTAGTCTTTACCGCTTTCTTTCCCCAGCAAAGCTCTTTCATCTTTCCAATGGGCAATCCAAGTTAGAAGCTAACGGCTGTTGCCCAGCCATGGAGCTTCACCAAAACTCAAATCATCATACCACTTAATACCACTTAAATACCACTTAATACCACATTCCACACTCCACTTAAAGCCAGAATATACAAGAGTGTGCATTCTGGCTTTTGACAGGTGGTCACATTAATGTTACTGGACTGTGAATATATTTATACGTATATTATACATCCATCTCTTTTTCTACTTTGATTAAATATTATTTTTTTTATTAAAAAAATTATTATTTTTAATATTATTATTTTAATCTCATTTCCCGAGATTAAATTTAATATCCTCAGTAAACGATGAGAAGTTTAAGAATTACGAAGATAGCTTGAAAAAACTGCATTTTGAGTTCGAAAGCAGATTTCAAGATTTCAGTGCCACTCAAACATAATTAGATATTTTTACCATGACTTTCAACAAAAATTGTGAAACAGTGAGGTCAGATTTGCAGGTTGAATTCATTGATTTGCAAATCTAACAATCCTCTCAAGCAGTTGTTTCTAAATATGCCAAAGTTAGAGTTTTACAAATCATCATCGAAAGTAAGTTTTTCAAATTTAATATCTCAATAATAATAATCTATAATATCATATCGTTGTGATCGCGAAATGACTGCGCTGTTTTCCCTCCTTTCTCAAAGTGGTACAGCATAATTAGGACAAATACGAGTATGATTATCGACAAGCATTTTCATAACCTAAAAGTAAAAGGATATGCTCATTCATAAATTTATAAAATATTGTACATTTTTATTAAAATATAGCATGTCAAAGAAACGTCTGATAATTATGCATCAGCCCAATAATTTCGTGCCATTAATAGAAAAGAATTACTTCATATCATTAGTAATTAAAATCTACATGGCAAACATTGGTAAATCTTGTAAATGTTTCAGACAATCCCATAATTTGTGACTGCTCTGTTAAGTGGTACACTCAGAAGGAGAAAAGATCTGTCCGAGTTACTGGCAATTGTGACATACCGGAAAATCTACATGGTTGGAGATTGATACAGCTGTCTCCAGGTGACTTCGGTTACTGTAGAAAATAATTGGAAAATCTTTTTTTAATCACAACTAGGATTGCAAGATATTAAACACTCAATATGTCTGAAATTTTGCAACATTATAAGTAATAAAAAGAAAATTGAAAAAAAAAAAAAAAATCTTTTTTTTTTTTTTCTTGTTTAAATTTATGTAACTAATGCTATTTGTAATTATTTCAAGATTAATAAATTTTTCTCTTTAGTATATATTAGTTTCACTGTTAAGATTTATATGAGTCAATTAAAATATTTCGGGTTTTATGAGATTTTTTATAATAAAGTAAACGTATAAAGTTTATTTGAGGGCTAAGAAGATAACTGATATCTAATCCTTTCAATCGCAAAACAAAATTAAGAATATATAAGACACTTATACAACTTTTTTTGCCTTAATCGAGTAAAACGTGGACTTTAAAGACATACGATGTTCACTTGACATGTTTGAGAGGAAAATCTTCAGACCAATCTTTGGGCACAGTATCTTTGCCATTGTATAAATTGTACGTACGATTGTATTGTATGATTTGCGATTGTCTATAGAGCTTGTTAATCTTAGTTGTATCTTGTAGTATTGAGAGTTGTATCTTATTCGCCACCCAAAGATTGGATGGTGAATAAGATACAACTTCGAAGTTTACAATCGCTATAGACAATCGCAAATCATACAAGACATTTGCAATGATAGCTTATGATGGTTGTGCCATGTTTTGAGGATCTTGGAATATTATTCCAATAAGATCTTGACATTCCAAAAAACCTGAGGGATCCTGAGCTAAAGGAAGACCACACACACCAGATGACATTGAAAAAGGACTTAAAAATTTTGAAATTTAAGGTTTAGTTAGGTTCGTCGCTCTACGGTCATTTTGTGCATACTTTAGGCTGATTAGTTCAGGTTTGGAAAGTAATCGCTTTGAACAGAAGACGTTGGAAGGAACTTGTAGTTGAGATAACCATGGACCGCAGCCAAGAAACATATCTAATTTAGATTGATTTTACGTAAAAAAAGGGGATACCTATATTCTTTCAGAAACCAAAAAAAAAAAAAAAAGGAAATTTTTCTAACATAATTGTGAGAAAGTTTATTAATGCGTATAATAAAAAAAATTTATTTTCTTGAAAATAAAATGCAAGGTTATATATTCTTTTGTATTCCACGAATGTACCTGTAAATTAAATAAAATCTGACAATATTTTTAAATACAATAAATAATTTTATTTTTCATTTGCCTTTCTGATACATATAAAGAAGAAAATAAATACATCATTTCCTTCTTTTAAATAACTTTTTTTGATATCCGATTAAATTAATTTTAATTTTAATTTGTAAAAAGAATTAAAATTTAAAGATATGACATTTAACATTTAAATAAATTGAATGTATATCTTAACTTTAATAACTTAAAATAATAAACAGAAATTGTTTTACCGGGTGAGCTGAAAATCCTCCCTATTTAGAATAACAAAGTTTTACCTCAGAGGAAAATCTTTCCCCCATATCTTTTCTTTTTCTTCACATCCCTCAAAGATGACCCACATGAAAGATGGCCAAAATCCGCAATCGCACAGAAAATCATCTAAAAAGTGCATGATATTGTGTTGGACGATAGGCGAGTGAGATAGCTGAGGCTGTGGGGATATCGGAAGAAAGGGTGCGAACTATCTTGCACGAAGAATTAGGGATGCGAAAGCTCTGCGCAAGATGGGTGCCGCATTTGCTGAATGCCGATCAAAAGCAAATAATTTTCACATCAATCTTTGGACTAATTCAATAGGGATCCAACTGATATTTTGAGGTCCCCCACTACAAGCCAGAAACAAAACAGCAGTCCAAGCAGTGGGTGGAAGTCGGTGGTTCAGCACCAAAGAAAGCGAAGTCGATCGCATCTGGTCTCAAGTCTCAACTCAACTACGTCCATTTACAATCCAGTTGTACAAACCGACAACTCCACATCTTTCAGTGGATTATCAGATCCACATGCAAAGGATCCCCTCTCATATCGACCTTGAGGGGAATGAAATGGCAGATGCATTGGTCAAAGCGGGTGCTAGTGAGGTATTGGTTCCACTTGAGCCCCTTACCTACACAGAGATTCACTCACAAGCTAAGTTAAATGGAAAAACAATTTGGTCCACTCCTCCCCCAGTGCATCAGTGGTATCTGGCGGTACTTTGGCACTTAATTGTGACAGGCAGGGACAAAATGCAATCACCCGTTTGCTCAGTGGACACCTCAGAACTATGACTTTCTCGGATGGTTTGAAAGCTTTCGACACTTGCACCAAGTGTTCCTCCGAGCAGGCTTCACCATCTCCCATCTTGGCGTGCCTGGGGCTCAGATGTCAGATCTCCTTGGCAGTCCATTGATGATCTTGGACTTTCTTCGGGCATTTGGATTCATTTACCAAGTCCAGCCCCGCTGAACTTTGAGGATAGGCGAAGAAGAAGAAGAAGAAGAAAGAACAATCTGGATCCCAACGGGAGGCCCGACTGTACTTTCATACTACGGCAATAATATCATATATACAGCAAGATCATTTATACAGTAATTTTAACAAAGTGATAACAACTTCAATATATACAGTAAGATAATTATTTGTCCAGCTCTGAAAGTAATTCAAATCACTAAAGAGCAAAAACTATTTTCAATTTTATCTAGTTCATTTCTGAAGTTTATAATCGGTTTGGTTTGTCGCGCAACAGTCATTTTTTGCCCATTTTAGGCTGATTAGACCGGAACCTATAGTTTAAAGTGTACTCCGAACGAATCACAAACATCCATGCCACAGCCAAGATTCGAACCTGAAGCCTGGGGTTTCAAAGGCCAATTGACCAATTGATCATCAGGCCGCTGTGGGTAGTTGGAGTCTGGAGCAAAGTGTCAGAAATCGAGCATTTTTGAAGTTCATATTAAATTCCAACTTCAGTCTTAACTTCTTTATAAAAATAACTTTTTTTCACCAAAATTCTGGAAATCAATGTTAAAAGGAAATGTTAAGGAGGCAATTCAATTGTATTCTTCAATAATGCAACCAGTAGCAAAGACAGTGGTTGCTTTACCACCGAACCAAGAGACTGTCTCAACACTTTTTTCAATATTGGGGAATTATAAAAATCTATCCCTGATCAGCAGCGAAAAAACACCTTATGAATATTTAATGTTTTGTAAAATAGAGCATGTTTGGGACAGAAATTAGTAATTTTCTTTTATTTGTCTTCAGTTATTCTATTATTACTGTGGTACATGTTAATGCTGTTGTCAAAAGCCAGAATAGCCACCTTTGGCAGAGCGGGCCGATTGCAATTCGATCAAGGTAATTAACGATTGAAATGCTTTCCGATGCCCTAGGACATCCTTTATGTACACTGCACTGCAATGTGCTGCCACCTGCCTTTTGTGATGGGTTATTTCACGTTGACGTCTAAAGTAGGTGGTGGTCACATTAAAGTGACTGGACTGTGTAGTTTTTTCAAGGATATAAGGATATCTGTTAAGTGAGTGCCTTTAAAGTTGTAAGAAATATTTTGTTAATACAAAAACGTTTTTACAGATATATAAGTTCATTAGAAGTTAATGAATTTATTAAATATCTTTTTATAAATCCATTAGTAAAAAATTGTAATTCATAAAATTATGGTAAAAAGTCAGAAGTCTTTTGTCAGGGTAAAAAGGTAAGTAGTCAATCAAGGTAAAAAGTCAGAAGGCAATTTTTTTTTAAATTTAAATCTCCACCCCTGATAAATTGGTCAGGATAAACGAATAGAATTCTTAAATTAAAGTTTTTTTTATTTTGAAATTGTAGTAACTGAGTCCCGGTAGTTTCGAGTTTAAGTCTCGGCGACGAAACGAATATTTGTAGTAGTTGTCACTTGAAACCGTAGGACCCGGTCTAATATGACATTAGAGCGTTGAGCGTAGGATTGACAGCCTTATCCTGTAAAAAGAAAACATCTTCTAGGCAGGCATCTAGTAGGCAGACGGCCTCAACCCACCACGGGCTTGTAGTGTCAAGTAATTAGTTATCAACTGATAAACAACTATATCTTATTTTAAATCTGAACAAAAAATGTATCCTAATATAGTTTAAATAAAATAAAATCGGTTCGTAAAGCATACGTCCTTCAAACCATTTTTTATTTCGATTTGGTAATGAAATTGAAACAATACTCCGAATGAATTTAAAAAAAAATTTAAAAATATCTAAATAAAAAAAATAAATTTAAATAATTCTTTAACTAATGTATTTTTAACTAGTAAAAAGAATTTGCTTCATAGTATTTTGATACAGCGTTTTGATTTCAGAATCTCTCCATTTTTTCAAAAAATTATAGAATTAATGTCTTACTATTTAATTCGTTGCTGGAAAACTTCAAAACTTCTATGTCTTATTTCATTTATACTATGACCCAAAAAAAATGGCGACCATAACAGTTTAACCAAAAGAAAATTTTACGTAGCGTAAACGATTTCAATCAAAATATTTGAAAATGAAAGCGAATTCGATTAATCAGATTTTGATAATCGTGGTTCTATTACATTCAGCTAATTTTTGACCTTTAGGTACATGCTTTTTCTACGTCAGCACACACGTATGCAATTCGATTCCAACTTTAGACTCAACTACTTGAATTGATGGCTGAGAGAAAGAAAATATTACATAATCTTAAAAAGTGAATGAACATGCATTAAATAAAAATTTGATTCGGTTATTAATTACAAAATTAATATGAGGACCGATCTCAACTCTCTTTTATTTTTATGCCTTTAAGAACACACATGAAAACATTTCGCAACTTTAGCAGCTTACGTTTGCTTTTTGTAGGTCTAACTGTTAAGCGATTATAAAAATTTTTTAATTGGGCAAATAATATTAGAGCTACCATAATCCACAACAAGAACAAAAAAAATTTCCCAATCTTAGCCTATTTCGTAAAATTTTAATTAAAGAAATTTTTTTTGTAATCTTAGAAATTAAAAAAATTTTGACTTTTGTAAAGAATGTCTTCTAAATAATTATGATATGTCTTCTAAATAATTATAAAATATTTTAGAAGGTAGAAACTTTTAGAATCTGAAAATTATAGTGTTAACTACAAAGAACTGCTAATTTTATTAAATAATTTTGTTTCATATAAGGCTTTTGGATAATTTTGATCCAATTAAAAAATGTTTATATGCATATACATGCACAGTTATACACAAATTTAAACGAATTCTATTTTAACGACTTTTGTCGAACTTATCTATCGACAACTTTGGCGTAGATGAAAAGAAATTGTAATAAATAACATTTTTTTATAATATATTATTTTATTTGTATCATATAATTTCATATTCAAGTTAACTATACTCAACTTCATCATCATAGAATAAATACGTATCCCAAAAATGTATTATTATCCAAAATATTCCAAAAATATATTATTAACCAAATTATTCCAAAGAAAAAAAATACATCAAAGACGTATTATTATTCAAAGTATTCGAAAGATGTATTATTAACCAAAGAATTTCATGTATTATTAGCAAAAGTATTCTATAGGTGTATTATTATCCAAAGAATTCCAAAAATGTATTATTATCCAACATATTCAAAGGTTTATTATTATCTAAAATATTCCACAGATGTATTATTATCCAAAATACTCCAAAGATGCACTATTATCCAAATTACTCGAAAGATATATCATTAACCCAAGAATTCCAAAGATGTATTATTAACCAAAGTATTCCATAGATGTATTATTATCCAAAGTATTCCATAGATGTATTATTATCCAACTGCAGAACACTAAGGATTAGTCACAAACAAGAAAACATTGTTATCCAAAGTATTACATAGATGTATTATTATCCAAAGAATTCGAACTATGTATTATTATTCAAAGTATTGCAAAGGTTTATTATCTAAAATATTCAAAAGATGTATTGTTATCCAATATATTCCAAAGATATATTATTATCTAAAATATTCAAAAGATGTATTGTTATCCAATATATTCCAAAGATATATTATTATCTAAAATATTCAAAAGATGTATTGTTATCCAATATATTCCAAAGATATATTATTATCTAAAATATTCAAAAGATGTATTGTTATCCAATATATTCCAAAGATATATTATTATCTAAAATATTCAAAAGATGTATTGTTATCCAATATATTCCAAAGATATATTATTATCAAAATATTCAAAAGATATATTATTATCCAAAATACTTCAAATATGAGTTATTAACCAAAATATTCCATAGATATATTATTACAAGTATTCCATATATGTATTATTATGGAAAGAATTTCAAAGATGCATTATTATCCAAAGTATTCCAAAGGATTATTATTATCTAAAATATTCAAAATATGTATTATTATCCAATATATTCCAAAGGTATATTATTATCTAAAATATTCAAAAGATGTATTATTATCCAAAATACTTCAAATATTTGTTATTAACCAAAATATTCCATAGACGTATTATTATAAGTGTTCCATAGATGCATTATTATCCAAAGTATACCATCGATGTATTATTATCCAAAGAATTTCAAAGATATATTATTATCCAAAGTATTCCAAAGATGTATTATTAACCAAAATATTCCAAAGGTTTATTATTATCTAAAATATTCAGAAGATTATCATTATCCAAAATAGTCTTAAAGATATGTTATAATTCAAAATATTCCAAAGATGGGTCAGTTTTATTTCATTTTCATTTCGCCTCAAACAAGTTGACAACTTTTCCTCCACCGAGAGAAAAAAATTGAAAGATCGGACAATCACTGCCAATAAATCTCTATCGGAAGCGGACACGACATTGCAGTTGCCATCGGCGTTCTCATCTTTCGAATCTTGGCGATACGTATCGGAAAACCAACCAATCGGATTTCAGGAAAGGTTTCTGGTTCTGTGACATGGGGAGGAACCGGATACCACAGAAATCGCAACGATGATTTGGCTCATTACTTCGTCAGGAATGATACGCCTGAAGGCAACGCAAATCGATATCCCAGAAACTCAACTCTTGGAAATACAGTGATGATGAAATCAATGTACCAGAAAAGTATTATTTATAACAATTAATATAAAAATTTAATGTACAAACATATAAAATTAATAATATATTAATTACTAAATGCATTGATACACGCGAAAATTATAATTATTAAAAATATAAAAAATTATAGAATATAAAATTATTAATGTAACATCATCATTATTGGCGCAACAGCCCGGTGTGGGCCAAGGCCGTCTACATACTGGAAGATTTCGAGACGAGGTTTTTTTTTCTATTTACGGGTTAGGGTTGTCAGCTCTACGCCCAACAGTCATATGAGACCGGGACCTACGGCTTAAAGTGGATTTCGAACGACTACAAATATCCATGGCACCGCCGGGATTCGAACCCGAAACCTTTTGTACCGAGTGCCAGAGCGTTAATCAGGCCCCCATTATTAATGTATACCTTAATTATATTAATAATTTTACAATATATAATTTTAAAATGTTTAAATTCATAATTAAAAGTTATTATAAAATATAAAAAGTAAAAAAAATATTATTATATTATAAAATTGTATATAAAAAGAATTATGTAAAAATATTTTATAAAATTTATAAATGTACAACCTATATAATTTATAAATGTGCAAACTTTATAACATTTTAATAATAAAATGTTAACATTTAATATAAAATTTTAATGTACAGCGTATAAAATTAGTAATATATTAATTATTACACGCGAAAATTATAATAATTAAAAATATAATAGATTATATAATATAAAATTATTAATGTATCTTAATATAAAATATAATTTAAAATATATAATTTTAAAATATTTATCTTAATAATTAAAAGTTATTATAAAATATAAAAAGTAAAAAATATGATTCTATTATAAAATTGTATAGAAAAAGAATTATGTAAGAATATTTTATAAAATTTATAAATGTGCAACTTTATAACACTTTAATAATAAAATAAATTAAAAAAAAAAAAAAAATACAAAAATAAAGTTTTTCACAATTATTGCATCTAATAGACAAATGATTTTTACGTGATCTGTGCCACTTTAATTTGAGCGACTTTGTTCTTCCTTTGCTTGGAGTGCGCTGACTCTTATGATATTGGACTGGATACTTATTTTTGTTACACATTTATATTCCGTTCAATCATAAATTTCTTACTTAAAATAAAGTTAAAATTGAAAACAATTTTTAAATTATTTTTAATTTTCAAAAATATTTTAAAAAGAAATCTATTGGCCCGCCATTTTTACTGCCTACTAACCATGAAAAGTACAAAAAAACATAGCAGAGGAGGTTGCCATATTTTTCTAAAATTTACAAACATCGTACTTTGTTCATTGCTAATTTGGCGACTTGGTAGACAAGCTATTAATAGTTGTTTTATTTTTGGGTAATATCTTCAAAACAGGGGCCTGAATGGCCGAGTAGCTAGCGCTCTGGCGCTCGGTACCACAGGTTTCGGTTTCGCGTTCGAGTCTCGGGGGTGCCATGGATGTTTGTAGTGGTTCGGAATCCACTTTAAACCGTGGGTCCCTGTCCTAATAGGATCGTTGAGCGTTGCGAGGGCATTGTTACTCCGTGTCCGTATCTTCAAGTTACAAGCGCCCCCTGGGTAGAAAGTGAGTAACGTCTGTGCAGCGCTTGTCTTAAGGCATCCAAGACCAAGTGTTTGCCAGCTGCTTTGGAACAAAAGAAATATCTTCAAAACACATGCTTGTCAGATAAGATAGGCTTGAATGAAAACATTTTATTCATTAAATTAACTATATTAGTAAAAAAAATGAGTTAATTTTGTTTAAACACATATTATAAAATGTGCGCGAATAATAACTAATTCGTAACTTTCTCGTCGTAATTTTGAATAGCATCCTCACTAACTTCACACCTCAAAATGATAATTAGGTTTTTGTCTGAAGACATAATAGCTTTGTGGTTTATTATAAAAGATTCCATTTTACAAAAGTGGCGAAATTTTGACTTAAAATTGGATGTTCCACTCTAAATCAAAAGTTCTTAAAAGTTCGACAGTTCAATGTTCTTAAATTCCATGAACATCTTTCCGAGCTCCACCTTTTCTCTCAAGTTGGAAGTTAGTGACTCCATTTCAGAGTAATCCATCAACTCCTTTGTTCTGCATGAGCTGCGAAAGGGGAGCGTTTTACAGGAAGACATCCCTCTGATGCTGGTTAATTCAGAACTGTCCAAGTTGCATTGTCTCCCTTCATTATATAATTCTATGACTTGGACAATTGCGACTGAATGCTGTAATAGTTTTGAGGTGCACGTTTTAAGCATGTTATGCGATGGAGCATTAAAATTGTGTATTTTTTAATAAATCTATACAAATCTACTAAAAGAAATTCTGTACATATGTAGATATCTTCAGAGTAGTTTCAGTAATAATTGACCCACATTTATAAGTGGCATTGAAAAACTCCAGAAAGGCAGTTTACTGTTGTTGCAGACTGTTGTTGTTCCAATGCAGCTGGCAAACACTTAGACAGCTTGGTCTTGGATGCCTTAAGGCAAGCGCTGCACAGACATTACTCACTTTGCATTACCCAGGGGGCACGTGTAACTTGAAGATACGGACGCGGAGTAACAATACCCTCTCAACGTTCCTACTAGGACCGGGACCTACGGCTTAAAGTGGATTCCGAACCACTAGAAACATCCATGGCACCGCCGGGACTCGAACCCTGTGGTACGGAGCGCCAGAGCGCTAGCCACTCGGTCATTCAGGCCCTAATTGTCGATACTAGATACTGTTATTTTCTCCACCAAGTATATTCGCTTTTGTCTATTCGTTTTTTTTTCTCATAAAGCACAGGCCCCTACTTAGGAGAATAGTTAGGGGGTTCAGAGCCGTATAGCCCCTCCACCCACACCAAGCCTATATATGAAATATGCGCACGTGTTCAAATTTATGGCCCCTTAACCCTTAAGCCCATTTTTATTAAATATTCAATGTTTCAATGAATCAATGTTTTTTTAATCGGTATCCATTTTATTATCAGTATCTATTATATAATAAACCACAAAGCTATTATGTCTTCAGACGAAAACCTAATTATAATTTTGAGGTGAAGTTAGTGAGGATGCTTTTCAAAATTACGACGAGAAAGTTACGAATTAGTTATTATTCGCGCACATTTTATAATATGTGTTTAAACAGAGTTAACTCATTTTTTTTTGCTCATATAGTTAATTTAATAAGTAAAATGTTTTCGTGCAAGCCTGTCTAATCTGACAAGCATGTGTTCTGAAGATCCAAAAATAAAACAATTATTAATAGCTTGTCTACCAAGTCGCCAAATTTCCTGGACGCCAATAAGAGTTTTCCTGGTTTAATTTTATTAAATATTCAACGAAATATTTAAGTTGACATAAAACCTGTAACCGATTATCTAGCAGAAAAAAAAGAAGCTTGAATTTTAATTTATAATTTGTTTATGTAATTTTTTTTTAGAAATACAATTTTTATTTTTTGTGCAATACGTCTTAGTTTTAACGTCCTCTTTTTAATACACAATTAGTAGTTTCACCTGTATGCTTGTTTGTTTGTATGTATGTAGCTGATTCTTTGGGCTCTATTTTGCCATACTTTAAGCGATCCGATTTAATTAAAACGTTGTAGACTTAACAAGGACCGCCAACACTAAAATACTTTGATAAGTTTATTATCTCATCACGATTAGGATCGCCAGGATTAGTGATTAAAACACACAGCCTTTGAAAAGTCATCTTGATCGGCGCATGTTTTTTCCCCTGGAGATCTGTTTCTCCTCATACACACTATTTAAGTTGCAAAGAAACATTTACAGACATCTTTCAGACATTCAAACCTCCCTGGGCCAGCGGCACAACGGATAACGCGCCTGATTACGGATTAGAAGATTGCCTGTTCGAATCCTCGCTGGCTCGACATATTCGCATTTAGCCTTTGTTTTACTCACAATTAAATTATTGTAAGAACTATTGTTCCAGTACTCCGTACCGGGACCTCATTTAAATATTATAGTTTAAAAACACGCTTTTAGAGTTAATCAAACTAAAAAGTAAAAAATAAATTAATAGTTTAAAAACACTAAAAAAACACGCCTTTAGAGTTAATCAAACTAAAAAGTAAAAAAATAATTGTTAACATAAGAATAAAATGACTGTTCTAAAAGCGTGGGGTGCTCGCTATCAATCGTTATACTTCTTCACTAGTTTCATTCTGAAATGCAGAGTCAGTTTAAAAATGTCATACAAAGCACCGCACGCTTTTAGAACAGTGACATTAATTTCCTGTTTTTTACTTTTTAGTTTGATTCACTCTAAAAGCGTGTTTTTTTTAGTTTTTTTAAGCTATTAATTTATTTTATCCATTTGAACCAAATGAGTGCAATGTAAAAGTTATTAATAAAATAATTAATATAAGGAATTTCGACCTCAGATACTTTTTCTATACCTCATAGTTTAGTATAACTTATTGCGGTTTTACAAAGGGTACTTTATTATTTTACACACCCAAGTCAAAATTCTATGAAAGCGCCTGATATTGCATTTACCTAGCAGGAATCCAATCCTAGTCTTCTTTCCCTTATAAACACGCATTTACCATTGCTCCATAAATAGAGCCTTATTTGAAATATAAATTTTGTCAAGATGTGACATTGTTCTAATGTAACATCTTGACAAAAAAAAACGCAATTAAAAATTTTAAACTAAAAAATCTAAAAAAATTTAACATTCTCTAAAATTCTAAAATAAAAAAAAAATAATTGCTAATCTAAAATTTAAAATTTAAAATAAATAAATAAAAAATTTCTTTTAAATTTTAAATTTAAAAAAAAATTTAAAAATCTAAAATTTAAAAAAAAAATAATTAAAAAAAATCTGATCTAAAATTTTCCTATATTGGTTGTAAATATTTATTTTTCTACCCTACATGTTTTTAATCGATTAATAATGAATATATAATAAATTAATAAATAGATTATTCGTTATTGTGTTTCATTTAATTTTTTAAAAAATGATAAGAATTTCATATCTTTACTTTTTTTAGGTTTTATTAACCTATAAAAACTTTTTTTAACCTTTAAAAGGTAAAATAAGTAAAACCTCAGTTTAAAAAATCTCGATATCAAGATGCATTTTTAACTTTACCTTAGGTTTTTATTAACCTTTAAAAATCTTTTTAACTTTTTAAGTTTATATTAACATTAAAAATCGTTTCAGCCTTTTCAACTTTTTAGATCTTTAAAAGTTTCTTAACCTTTCTTCAAGCTTTTTAACCTCCTTTTCATTTTTAGGTTTTTTATTAAACTTTAAAAATTCGACTTTCAAATATTCTTTTTTTAACTTTTTCGATAAATACAAAATTTGTGCTAGAAAAGTTCTGTTAAAATCACAAGATTATTCCGTTGAGGGTTAATTTTCTGACAATACACCTATAATAAAAGATTTTCTTACCTTAAAACCAAAAAATAAACTATTTAAATATCGCCTACATAAACTTGTGATGGAACAAGCTTTCAGCTAAAATCTTCTCGAAATCTTATTGTCCTCGTCTGAGTGGCGACGAATAAAAGATCTGGCGCCATTTTTGTTGCGCAACAGCTTTCCATATAGTCCACTCACATGATCAGAGAAGGGTAAAATCGCAGTTTGAGGGACAAGTGTTTTTTTTAAACCCGGGTTACCATATTTGGCGACTTATAGACCATTTGGCGTCAAAAAGTCACGATCATTTGAGCCCTGAATTTCGGCCTTGAGATGTTAATGCAATTCTACATATTTTCCCTCAGTTCAACGCAGAGTTTTCTATAACGTTCGAAATATAAAAGTGCAGACTTCCAAAACTTTAATAAAAACTCGAAATCTTGCGAAAAAATCCAAATATAGAAAGATTGATACCTTCAGGCAGATATTTGATATCTTCCAAATCGATTTGGAGATATAACTGTTGACATTTTAAGAAGAAAATATTGCATTTACAAAAATAACACCAATCCAAGTTCCATTGAATTTCGATTCATCAATCCAATAATTTAAGAGTTTTGTCTTTCATGAAAAGTGTGGATACATATGATTGTAAAATATATATGTCTTAAGATGTCTAGAATGAAATAGGGGCTTACAAAACTTGGTACTTACGTATTTACGGTACCTTGGCGACAGTTGCGCCAATAAAGTGCACACGCGCCAACGGCAGCTACAGATTTGGCGGTTTTTAAGTGACGCCAATCTATACTTAAAATGTTTGTTCCAAATAATAAAATATATATGAAACACTTCATTTAAAATCAAAACGCTTTCAAAATATTTTTATTCCAAACAATAAAATGTATATGAAACATTTCATTTAAAATCAAAACGATTTCAAAATTCAAAACACTGTATTTAAACACAAATTAGTCAAAAACACTTAATTTAAACACAAAGTAGTGAAACGGATTTCAGTGGAAAACAGGCCGATATAGAGTTTAACATGGATTCAAAACAGTCTCTTTTTTCTTTCTCCTGAATTGGGACATTTTCGTTGTTTTGGTAAAATATTTCGCTCCTGAAAAAATAAAATTGCGTCTTGTTCTGTTTCTGGCAAACCCCAATACGCATTTTCGTAGCACTACAAAATGGCGTCAAAACTCAGCAAATCTGCAGCTGTTAGATTGGCGCCACTTAAAAACCGCCAAATCTGTAGCTGTAAGATTGGCGACACTTAAAAACCGCCAGATCTGTCGCCAAGGTACCGTTAATACGTAAGTACCCAAAACTTAATTTCTTATGATGTTAGAATATACAAACGCAATTTCGAAAATAATTTAATTTCTATATGTTATCTTTTTCTGGTTGTTATTGCTTTTCGAAACTGATAATGTAAGATTGAAATTGTTCTGTTTTATTGTATTGATAAGAATGAGGAAAACCAGCAGATGTTAATTTATTTTCTAAATTCTTTTAAAGAAATATGTTAGCATTATGCTCGCCCGACTAGCTCAGTCGGAAGAGCACGAGACACTTAATCTCGGGGTCGTGGGTTCGAGCCCAACGTTTTTTTTTTTTAAACAAATTACAAAATATTTTTGATGTGTAATAAAAATTATATATATATATATATATGGATGTTGTAGTAGTTCGGAATCCACTTTAAACCGTAGGTCCCGGTCCAATAGGAACGTAGAGCGTAGCTTATATTCAAGCTGCACGCGCCCCCTGGGTGAAGCAAAGTGAGTAACGTCGGTGCAGCGCTTGCCTTAAGGCATCCAAGACAGCTGTCTAATTATTTGCCAGCTGCATTAGAATATATATATATAATTATATATTTTTTTCCAATGGCAAGGATACATCATGAAGAAATAAATAAATACAAAGAACAAGACAGAAACAAACGACATCAGTTAATCCATCCACTTAAGTCTGGCCATCCAGCAACGCTTCCGTAAACGAACAGGAGGCGCAAGAAGCAAAGTGAGGCATATCCTTTTCTTCCTAGTTATCACACAGGAGACAAAAATATTTATAATATTTTAAAAATATTATGCTGCTTTAATGCAGCTGGCAATACAGATACAGTTAATATTTATAACATAAGTGAGGGTTGCACCGCTGCTACTCATTTAACACTACCAAGGAGCCCGTGTAGCTTGAAGATATGCTACGGACGCGAGTAACAACACGAATACTAACAACGTAATAACACTACCGCCACAAAACTACGAGCATTATTAGATCAGGACCTACGGTTTAAAGTGGATTCCGAAACACTACAAACATCCACGACACCACCGGGACTCGAAACCGAAGCCTGTGGTACAGAGCACAAAAGCGGTCATCAGGCCCCTTTTAAAATATTATGTAGATTCAATAATTCTTAAACGAGTGAATATTCTTAACGAATTTCTAAGAAACAAATATATACATAAATTTACGAACATCATGATTTTTAGATGAAATTTTTTAAATTTGTATTCTAATGATCTAATTTTTGTAACAAAAATAACACCACACTGTGCAATTTCAGTGAATTTATATTGTAACGTAATATTTCACGAATATTGTATATTAATACGGAGTACAACGTAGATCTACCTCCTCGTGGTGCACTCTGGGCAACATCTGACACGGGCCAAATGATCTACAAACACGGCCTTTAGTCTGGCTCCCAGTGTGTGACTAATCCTCAATATCCTGCTGTGCGGGACGGACATCCCATGAGTGATCTACTCATGAATGGAGGGAAAGGGGGCAGCTTCTGTTGTTATGGTGCACCCATAGGTAGAAGTCTGACTTTTGCTCCGTGACGCTCTTACATTCATATCAGACTGGGACTTACGGCTTAAAATGGATTCCGAACCACTAAAACATCCATGGCACCGCCGGGACTCGAACCCGAAACCTGAGCGCTAGCCACTCGACCATTCAGGCCCTGGCTCTCAGTGTGAGTTTCTGCAGTGGAACGCAAGTGGTTTGTCCCATTATCATTGTTGGCATAGCTACGGCTTTTCTGTGGTCACGATTGTCTCCGCAAGCACCTTCACAGAATTATACTGGCTCCTGAAACTCTCTGACTCCTGTGTGGGATGTGTGAAGAATTGGATATGTCTCACCTTGCTTCTTCTTCTGCACTACCTCCTGTTTCTTTATGGAAGCGTTATTGGATTGATAAATTAACCGATGTCATTTACTTCTATCTTGTTCTTTGTATTTATTTTTTATGATATCTGTTGTCCTGAAAACTTGCCATTGGAAATAATATATATATTAATATACTTTTAAGAAAAAAAAAGAATTGCCAGAAGCACTTCAGTGGATACCAGGCCACTGTGGCATTTTTGGGAACGAATAAGCATATTGTCTAGCAAAAAGAGGCTCAAAACTACTTCAAATGAGATCTTCGTCACTGTCACTGCATTCTATAAAGCTGTATATCAAACAAATAATGACTAAAAACCACAAGGTACAAATTCAAGATGAGATTAAGTCAAAGCGTTGGAGAGCTGAAGATCTTTTAGCAATACCCAGCAATCCGCGACGGCATGCTGTCGGCCAGTTCCGACTTCTGACTGGCCACGACTGTTTAGCAGAACATCTCCATCGCATTATTATCTGGCTGCCCCCGATGTGGTTCAACAGACCCAATGAACAGAGACCACCTCCAACGATGTGCGGTACTTGACGGCGACTCGGAGACAGCGCTTTACTGGCGTGCGAGAGAACTCTTAAGGCAATGATTTCGGTCATCTTTGCATTTTTTGGACGTTTATTCTTTTGTGTTTTTTTTCCCTTGTTATTTTTGTTATTATTACTATTTTTATTCTTCTTGTACTTGCCTTGCCATTGGAAATAAAAAATATATACTTTTAAGAAGAATATCTTAAACATTAGTTAAACTTAAGAATCTTCATTTTTAAATATTCCTTCGTGAATAATTCCTATAAGAATAGAAAAGAAAATATATTCTTAAAGAATAAAGAAATTCTGTTTCATTTTTTGAGAATATTCGCCTTTGAAGAAAAGTCAAAATAACTCTATATTTAAATATTTCCAAAAAAAAAAAGTGATTCTCTAATTTTATATTCAGGTTTGTAAGTCAAGAAAACTGATGTTGACTTTCAAACCCAAGAAAACTGATGTTGACTTACAAACCAAGCAGACCAAAAAGTTTGAAAGTCAACATCAGAACTTCGCTGTAACGTTAAATTTAAAATATGCTTTGTTTTTAGTTATTATTTATAAAGATTTTTACTGAACTATATATATGTATGCAAATTTCATATCTAGTTAGCTAGCATCATATTATTATGACAT
This sequence comes from Caerostris darwini, assembly GCA_021605075.1. NCBI lineage: Eukaryota > Metazoa > Arthropoda > Arachnida > Araneae > Araneidae > Caerostris > Caerostris darwini. Next base: position 63,307 of record BPLQ01013177.1, read on the forward strand.
CATTATCTTTACGGCAATATAATTGTTTTTTTCTGATTACTTTTTAAGTTTTATTCCTAAGAACGATATATATATATATATATATTTTTTTATAAAGTTCATTTTTTTTTTTTTTTTTTGTATACTTAAAAGTCAAAAAAATTATAAATCATGTAAAAAAAAAAATCTTTTTTCTTTTTTTAAACTGAAAGAAATCCCTTTTTCTTTTATCGGAATAAAAAAGAAAAGGTAAATAAATTATATTATTTTTAAAAAAATAGTTATCATTCGAAAAATACTTAACATTCTTATATCAGCTCTTAATTATTAATAATTTATAATAGGATGGCAGACAGAAAAAAAACGAAACAAATTATTTTAAGAATAATGCAATTTAAAGAAAAATTTTTTTTTTTTTACTTCAATCTCATAATAAAGAAGAAATTAAAGTCATTAAAAAGATTAAAATTAATTATTAACCTCAAATTAACTCGAAAATCAATTTTAGAACTTTTCTAATAAATTCATTTCTTTTCATACTATCTAAATATAATAAATCTCTTACTATTATTTTTATTATTATTATTTTGTCTTAATCAAGTCTACTACTGTGTCCAAAAAGTAAAATCAATTTAAAATTCCCGGGACTTGTGGAATTTCAATTTTTTTCTCTTTCTTTCTTCTTTTTTAGGTTGCTGGTACTGTCCTTGACATCTGTGTGAAATTTGACGTCAAAATATTCATTAGTGTTAGAGTTACGCTTGGCTTTGTGAGACGCTAAAACGGATTCCGGCGATTTTTGAAATGTCTGAATTCATTGAGCAAAGGACTTGCACTAAATTTTGATTGCGGAAGCGTATGGAATGTTGCAGAAGGCATTCGGTGAGCGTTCCTGTATCGGAAAGAAAAGTTTAGAAGTGGTATAAACAGTTCAAAGAAAGCAGAGAACGCGTTGAAAACGAAAAGCCCTCTGGTCGACCCTCCACCTCAACCGACGAAGCTCACGTCCAAAAAATTAAAGATTTGGTGCTTGCAAACCGTCGATTTACAATTTAGACAATAAAGACCTTGCTGATGATGTTGGAATTTTAAAAGGATCGGTCAATTCTATTTTGGGCCTCAAACACGTTAAATCTCGATTGGTACGGATTCTGGCTATTCCCTAAACTGAAAAGACCATTCCGGGGACACCGTTTTGAGTCGATTGAAGAGATTCAACGTGAATCGCCGCTCGCTTTGAAGGCCATCCCTGCCGATGACTTTTTAGCATGCAGTGAGGATATGAAAAAAAGTTGGCATAAGTGCATTGTGTCCAGGGGGATTTCTTTGGAGGCGATGAAATAAATTTGGAAGAATAAAGAAAGAGTTTTTGAAGAAAAAAAATAATTGGTCTTATTTTTGGGCATATACTGTGCCCAAAAAGTAAGACCAATTATTTTTTTATTTTATACACTTTTTATACAGTACGTTCCTTTACTATATAAAAAATTTTCTTTATATTTTTATATAGTAAAGGGAATGAATAGTCCTCCTGAAATTTGTTTAAAAATATATATAAATCTAATTTTTTTTTTATTTACTCGAATTGGGATATCATTACGTTGTATCGTAAAGTATATAACAAAAAGCAAAAACGGCTGGAGGAATAGCTCTAATTGAAGAAAAAAAAATAGAAGCAACGTATTTAAAAATGAATAGGATGAGAAAATCTTTTTTTGAAGAATACGCATGCTCAAAATATTAAGCATGGAATCATTCTATCGTTCCAGTTTTATAAAGCGAAACATTAGTACAAAACTCAGAAGAAAATTAATGTACCCAGCCTTTCGTATTGTTGTAATAAACGTGCAAGTGAAAACAGACCGAGGTATTGATCGCTATATAGCGTGAAGGAAAAATCGATATCACTGAGTTCCACATTGTAAATTATTTTGAATGTTTATATACCAGGAATACATAGCGAAGCGCTTTCTAATTTATTCAGTATACACATGCAAAAACACGGCATATGTTAAACTAAATGTAATAAGTAGGGATTGCAATATCGGACCAAAAGTTCAATACCGATATTCGGTATTTTTTAGATCTTAATACCGGGATACCGGTAGTAGAAATTTTAGAAAAAGAAATAAAACACAGGGGATTTTTTTGTTTTATTTGACTCTTTATTGTTGGTTTTATTAGAGAATGTAAATATCACAAAAAAAATGTGTAATAAATTATAACAGTATATAAAGAATCACAAAAGAGTGTAAATATCACTATTCAGTCTGTGGTACTATTGCAAGTTTTTGAAATGTGATCTTAAAAAACGTAATGCATTATATGTACTATCATTAAGCATGGAACGTAATTTTTGTGCAAAAATGACCAGCTGTCGAAAGCGCTCTTTCAACATCTACGCTAGTGGGTGGAACTGTTAGCAATGCGCGATATACTTTTTCCAAGTATTTACCTCTAAATCCTTCATCTTCAAATAAATCTATTTCTCGTCGGATTATTTTGGATATAGCTGATTTCTGTATTGTATTTTGGTTAGTTGAAATTTTTTTAGTTATCGCCAATTCAGATTTTTGTTCAAGAGACACTTCTTTAAAGTTATTATTATTCATTATTATGCGGTATTAATTATGAATACAAAAAACGTGAAACATATTTTGAACTCTAAAGTTTTTCTTTTTTCTAATGCAGCTGGCAAACAAAGACAGTTAATTATTCTAAAAATTTGATAGCAGAGGTTTGCGAATTTTAATGTATTTGTTAGCAACATCCACATATACTTTTACGAGTGCAATTTTAAAATGGAAGATGTTTTTGCGTTAAATAAATTAGAAGTAAAAAAAGAGTTGAATAAGAATTCTGCTCTTAGTCTAGCATGTTATTAGTAAATGTTATATTCTTCTTGTTTCTAATAAAATAAAATATAATAACTGCCCCTATTCTAGCCAGTTATTAGCAAAGGATATATTTTTCTATATGAAAAAAATGGAAAAGAAATTAATATCGAACCTATATAGACCTTTATTAGTAAAGGATATATTCTTCTAGTCTCTTATAAAATTAATAAAAAGAATCATGTTCTTATGCTAGCAGGTTACTAGCAAAGGATATATTCTTCTATTTTCCATTAAAAGGATAATAAAAAAAAGAATCCTTAAAAAATAAAAAAAAAAAAAATAATAATAAGTGATATAAAAAAATTATTTTTAAAGTTAATTCCTACTTTTTTTTCACTATATTGCAGAAAAGTCTTTTACAAATAAAGTTGAAATTTTCCATTTACATCTGGGGCCATCTATTGGTAGATATATGCAACTTAACTCTAAAAAAATCTAAAATTAAATAAACTAAATATAACATAAATTAATAAAACTAAATTTAAATAATGAATTAATATTTGAAAAGACTGTATTAACATCAAGTGTCCTCCACTACAAGTTAAAAAAAATGTATTTGTACTCGAGCGGCGGAATAAAAAGTATTTTATGATCGATCGGAAATTTGAACAAGATATATATAGGGAGAGAGTGAACTAATAGTAGGAATTGAAAAAAGAAATCCAGCTCTGATGCTCGCACGTTATTAGCAAAGGATATATTCATCTATTTTCCAATAAAAGGATAATAAAAAAAGAATAGTTAAAAAAGAAAAATAAAAAGAATAATTAAAAAAGAAAAAGAAAAAGAATAATAATAAAAAGAATCCACCTTATTAGCAAAGGATGTATTCTTCTAGTTTTTAATAAAATAAAATAAAAAAAGAATTCTGTTCTTAAGCTCGCATGTTATTAGAGAAGGATATTGTCTTCTTGTTTCCAATAAAATAATAATAATTATTGAAAAAAGAATCCTTCCCCTATTCTAATCCATTATTTGCAAAGCATATATTCTTCTTGCCACCAATGAAATACAACAAAAATACAAAAAAAGTTTTTCTGGGGAATATTGCACCACTCATCAAGCAATGCCCTCCGCAGTTCCGGTTGACAGCTGGGAGCGGGTTGACGGGCTGCAATTCGTCGGCCAAGCATATCCCATACATGCTCTATTGGATTCAAGTCTGGTGAGTATGCTGGCCAATCCATACGGGTGATATCCTCCAATTGAAGGCATTCGTCTACAATGTTTGCACGGTGAGGACGGGCGTTGTCATCCATAAACAGAAATTCAGCACCCATGGCGCCCCGAAACAAACGTACATGCTGTTCCAGAATGACATTCCGATAGATGTGGCCTGTCGTTACACTCTGAACATGCAGGTCAGTTCTGGAACCAAGAAAAATTCCTCCCCAAACCAGCCATCCTGCACCACCGTAACGGTGTCGTTCACTGGTGTTCTCTTGGTGGTAACGGGTACCTGGCGCTCTCCATATGAAAGTCTGGCGAGAATCAGACTGCAAACTAAACCTGGACTCGTCGGAAAACATCACACAAGACCACTGTTGCGGTGTCCACAATGCATGCTCTCTACTCCAGGTTAATCGCAGGCGACAGTGAGTTGCGGTAAGTGGAACACATCTGACAGGCTTACGAGCATATAGACCAATGTGCCCTAAGCGTCTGTAAACGGTCTGCCTTGAAACTGTCGTACCGGTAGCTGAAGAGAGCTGACGAGACAGGTCTGATGCTGTGCTCCGTCTGTTTCTTTTGGCAGTAACTGCTAAATACCGGTCCTCATTCGGCGTTGTAACTCGGGGGCGACCTGTGCTGTAACATCTACTCACCTTACCATAATCTTGGAATCGTTGCCAAAGCCTGGAGATGACACTCTGGGCGATTCCAAGTTCCTCGGATACTTCCAGCTGGGTACGTCCACATTCCAGTCGTCCGATAATTCTACCACGTAAAAAATCATCCAAATGCTTCCTTTGTGCCATAACTATGCGGTTATTGCACTGAAAGGCTTTTAAAGCGCTTGTGAACAATTTTACTTCTTTGCCACCATTCCTTATATACCCCTCTCTTACACTCTCGTCATTGTGACGTGCTATCCGCGCCATCTGGTGGTTTCCTGTAATTTGCATATTCTTCTTCAAGATGTGTGTGATAATTCTACAGGTGAAATTTTTATTGTAGAGTTCAATTTCTGTGTGATTCTGAATTATCCTTAATTTATGGACATGTGTGTATTAGCTCACACTCTCTCTCTATATATATCTTGTTCCCATTTTCAATCGTTCATAGAATACTTTTTATTCCTACTCAAGTTCACATACATTTTTTTTTAACTTGTTTTGGATGACACTGGATGTTAATACAGTTTTTTCAAATATTAATTCATTCATTACATTTAATTAGTTAATTTTAGTTTTTTTTAGATTTAAGTTGCATGTATCTACCAATAGAGGGCGCCCGATAAACTTAAAAAAATGAATGAAAATTATTTATAACGGACTTTCTGCAATAGAGTGAAAAAAAAAGTAGGAATTGACTTTTAAATTTTATTTATATTACTTGTTGAAGTTAAGTTGCAAGGAACGATGTGTATCTAAGTAATCTAATGCCATCCAATTATGATTTTAATCTCTAGGAAACACATGCTTATGAATTGGTGCATAGACATTAGTTTAAATTCACTCTTATCCTTTTGAATTATACTAAATTATATTTAATTGATAAACTAAATTGTGTTTAAAGCATTGTAAGGCTCATTGTATAAATTGAAATTTATAATAGCGATCAATGATTTTAAACAGAATATAATGAATATAATATCGCTAATCGTTAGAGAACATTTATTTTAGACCAGCATGGCGACAACGAGAATCGATCGACAATGTTGAATAAAAACTAATTATGTTACTTTAAAGTTGATAGGCTGGCCAATTAGGCTAATTAGCTAGAGCTCTGGCCTTTGGTAACACAGGCTTCAGGTTCGAATCCTGGCTATGGCATGGATGTTAGTTAGTGGTTCGGAATTGGAGCCCTGATGGCCGAGTGGCTAGCGCGCTGGTGCTCGGTAGCATAGGTTCGAATCTCGGCGGTGCCGTGGATGTTTGCAGTCGTTTGGAATCCACTTTAAGCCTTAAGGGTCGTTCTCATCGTGGCGTGAGGCGCTGAAGCCTGAAGCATTGACCAATCACTAGCCTCACCGCGTTCGCCTGAAACTGGTTTGAAATCCACTGCTTCGAGTAGACCAACCTTCTACTCGAAGCGGAACTTCACTAGGCGTAAAGCGATTTCGTCGTGTCGCTGTGAAGGGGTCAAAAAACTTTCTTCAACGCCGCGTGACGCGTCGCCGCCTGACGCCGCGGTGGGAACGAGCGTTTAGGTTCCGGTCTCCTATGACGTCCCGTAAAGCGTCACGGAGCCCAATCAGACTTCTTCCCCCATCATACCCAAACTGTAAAGATGCAACTCAGCTCTTGGCACAGTGGTGTGGTGTGGTGTTGTAGTAGTGGTTCGGAATCCACGTTAAACTGCAGTTCTCGGTCTAGTGAGCCTAAAGTGAGCACAAGATGACCGTAGAGCGACGAACCGAAGCTTAAAACTGATATGTTGCTTATGTAACTATTACAATGGTTTATGGGGCCTGAAGGGTCGATTGGCTAGCGCTTTGGCACTCGGTACCACTTTAAGCCGTAGACCCCGGTCTCCTATGACTGTAGAGTGTCACGGAGCAAAAAGTCAGACTTCTACCTACGGGTGCTGCCTCACGACAGAACCTGCTTCCTTCCCCTTCAACCACGAGTCCATACGGGTTCGTCTAGATTAGATATCTACCAAGTGGGATAAGTAACAACAACAACAATTTTTTATTTTCTTAGAGTAATTAATATTAACTGAACGATTTTTATTATGAATTTTTAATTTTAATATCTAAATTTGTTCAAAAGCTCAATTTGAAAACCGAAATTGTAAAACATTCAAAGAGATAGCTGAAGCGAGATTTTTACATTTTATTTTAAAAAAAGAGTGCATTTTGATTTGCTTGCATTATACTCGGTTCGTGTAGTAATTTGAAATAATATTTCACGTTGCTAATTATTTTCATTACACTATTACAAGTCAGAAATTAGAAATGGACAGATTTTTTTTCAAAATAAAAAAAAATAAAAAAAAAGGTTTTAAAATTAATTTGAAATTTTATTAGGATATAACTACTGCAAAAAATGTCAGTAAATTATATCGATAAATTACGTTTCCTCCTGTTTATATCCATATTGAATCTAAAAAAAATTGAATTATGAAACAATGAATTAAGTTTTTATTTATTTTTAATTAATCTGTGTTACAATTTGTGCTATCTTCGCTAATTATAATGGGCCATAATATTGGATCCCTATAAGCACCCATATAAGCAATATACAGGGCGATGCTATATAAGCAATATACATGGCGATGCTATATAAGCAATATACATAGCGATTCCTTATAAACAACTATGGATCTTCCAAGTCCAGTTAAAATAAATAATTTGTTCAAAAAATTTGTTTAACTGTATAATAAATAAAATATATTAATATAAGTAAAAAATTCGAAATTTTTGAAGATTTAATTATTTGTTGAGAAGGATAATATACAGGTTGATTGTAATTAAAGTCCCACTTTCAAAACGTTGTAGATAAAGAACCACTCTTTATAATGATTTCAAATTTTAATTGAAGATACTTGAAGAAGGGAAAAAGGGTGTGGCATAAAAAAAAGTTAAAAAAAAAAAGAAGTTCCCATCCAATTTGGTATGGTCTTGCCGTGGTGGATGGGCTTTCCACTCACAGTGTCACAACTTCTGAATGACTTGGAAGTCATTTTTTTCAAACAAGAAACCGAAACAATCAAGCACATTGAACACTACAGTTGGTGTAATGTGCAACACATGCCAAATACGTTTCATTTTGATTGAAATTATCACTGGCAGCCGAATTCACTTTCTTTAAGCCGCTTACAGCTCCATTTATAAATAAATTTCGGAACTTTTCAATCGCTAATAAAATACTTTTTATTCATCCATTCAAGTTCAAATACATTTTTTTGAACTTATGATGGATGATACTTGATGTTAATACAGTTTTTCCAAATATTAATTCATTAAGTTTAGTTTTTTTTTTAGATTTAAGTTGCGTGTATCTACCAATAGACGGCTCCAGGAAAATTTCAACTTTATTTGTAAAGGACTTCCTAAAATATAGTGAAAAAAATAGGAATTAACTTAAAAATTTTTATAAGCACCCTGTACACAACCCATAAAACATGGCATTTTAAATTAGAACTGATGCTTCAAATTCAATTCAAGTTTTATCTTTTAATTAAAATTTACAGTTTTTCATGAATAACGAAATACTACTCTTTGCAGTTGTGATACCTGATAATACTTAAAAATAATTTCTGATTCTCAATAAAAAATAAATTAATAGTTTAAAAAAACTGAAAAACACGCTTTTAGAATTAATCAAACTAAAAAGTAAAAAATTAATTGTTAACATAAGAATAAAATGACTGACGAGAAAATGAATGTCCCTGTTCTAAAAGCGTGGGGTGCTTTGTATGACATTTTTAAACTAACTCTGCATTTCGGAATGAAACTAGTGAAAAATTATAACGATTGATATCGAGCACCCCACGCTTTTAGAGCAGTGGCATTCATTTTCTCGTCAGTCATTTTATTCTTATGTTAACAATTATTTTTTACTTTTTAGTTTAATTAACTCTAAAAGCGTGTTTTTTATTGTTTTTAAACTATAACATTTAAATGAGGTCCCGGTGCGGAGGACTGGAACTATAGTTCTTATATGATGAGATAATAAACTTATCAAAATATTTTAGTGTCGTCGGTCCTTGATAAGTCTGGAACGTTTAAATTATATCTTATCTCTTAAAGTAAGGCAAAATCGAGCCCAAAGAGTCAGTTACAAAGAAACAAACAAACATACAAACATACAAGTGAAACTAATATAAAAGCGTTATTAAAAAGAATCAACTGTTTTCGTTCTGAAAGATGTCTGTAAATGTTTCTTTGCAGCTTAAATAGTGTGTATGAGGAGAAACAGATCTCCAAGAGAAAAAGTGATGCGCCCATCAAGATGACTTTTCAAAGGCTGTGTGTTTTAATCACTCCTCCTGGCGATCCTGATGAGGATGAGATAATAAACTTTTCAAAATATTTTAGTGTCGTCGGTCCTTGATAAGTCTACGACGTTTAAATTCAATGTGATCGCTGAAAGTAGGGCAAAATAGAGGCTAAAGAGTCAGTTAGAAACAAACGAACAAACAGGTAAACAAACAGACAAACATACAGGTGAAACTAATAAAATGGTATTAAAAATATAAGCAAAAATGTTTCAGAAATTTCAGTAAACTGTCAGAACCGTGTTAAAAAAAGAGAGACATCAGATTTGAATCCATTTTTATTTAATAATATATTATCTCTGCAAATTATTATTATAACATATTAAAATAAAATATGCTGATCCTGCTTATGTTAGAAATATAAAGTGTAAACTGTTTACATTTTAACAGTAAATCAAATTTAAAGAAAAAACATATAAGGTAAATGTTCTGCTACTATGACCCAATGTAAACGAATAATAATTGAATAAGAAGTTGTTTTTCAATTCCTTCTATCAGCTCACACTCTCCCTATATATATCTTGTTCAAATTTTCAATCCGTCATAAAATAATTTTGATTCATCCACTCAAGTTGAAATACATTTTTTTTGAACTGGTAGTGGATGACACTGGATGTTGATACAGTTTTTTCAAATATTAATTTATTCATTAAATTTAATGAATTATTTATATATTTTTTTTTTACATTTAAGTTGCATTTATCTAATAATAGATGGCACCAGATGTAAGAGAAAAATTTCAACTTTACTTTTAAAGGACTTTCTGCAATGGAGTGAAAAAAAAGTAGGAATTGACTTTAAAAAATTTGTTTTTATATTACTTGTTTTCAATTCCTTCTATTAGCTCACACACTTCCTATATATATCTTGTTCGCATTTTCAATCGTTAATAAAATACATTTTATTTATGCACTCAAGTTAAAAAAAAATTTGTTTTTAACTTGTATTGAATGACACTTGATGTTGATACAGTTTTCTCAAATATTAATTCATTCATTAAATTTAATTAATTGATTTTAGTTTTTTTAGAATTAAGTTGCATGTATCTAATAGTAGATGGCGCCAGATGTCAGAGGAAAATTTCAACTTTATTTATAAAAGACTTTCTGCAATAGAGTGAAAAAAAATAGGAATTGACTTAAATTTTTTTTTTTTATATTACTCGTTTTACATCCATTCATATCTCTTTTATTTCTAAATAAACAGGGATTGATTAAAATTATTGTTTTTCACAGTATTTGAAATTCGACTCCTTCAGATCCAACAGGTCTGTGCCCCTGACATTGGAAGGCTGGGCACACGTACCGTAGAGTCTCACGCTCCTTGCTGTGATGAACCATTTTATTTTGCAGTCGCACACCAAGGGATTATCTGAAAATGAAATTAAATAAATGAAACAGAATTTGTCAAATTCAAACGGAAACGCATAAGATGTATAAGCGCAGATATAGATATACGCAGTCCAGTCACATTAATGTGACCACCTGTCAAAAGCCAGAATAACCACCTTTGGATAAATCACTACGTTTCTGCATTACGCCGATCGATTGAAATGCTTTCCAATGCCCTAGGACATCCTTTCTATACACTCCACTGCAATGTGCTGCCACCTGCCTTTTTGTGATGGGTTATTTCACGTTGACGTCGAAAGTAGGTGGGGGTCACATTAATGTGACTGGACTGTATATAAACGCAGTATTGATGATAGATAAATAAAAGTGGAATATATGTGCTCGTTATCTCTTTCACACGAATTTAGGACAAATAAAAAAAAAGGGAAAAACATATAATAGCAATATAATTAATACTGGGGCCGGAATGGTCGAGTGGCTAGCGCTCTGGCGCTCTGTACTACAGGTTTCGTGTTCGAGTCCCAGCGGTGCCATGGATGTTTGTAGTGGTTCGGAATCCACTTGAAAAGGTAGGTCACTGTCTAACACGATCGTATAGCGTTGCGGGGGTAGTGTTACTTCGCGTCCGTAGCTTATCTTCAAGCTACACGCATCTCTTGGGCAGTGCTAAGTGAGTAACGTTTGCGCAGCGCTTGCCTTAAGGCATCCAAGACCAAGCTGTCTAAGTGTTTACCAGCTGCATTACAAATAAAAAAAAAATAACTGTTATTGGTATGGCACCATTGTAGCAAAAAATACAGAAATTCAATTCAAGTGTTTGCCAGCTGCATTAGAACAAAAAAAAAATGTAATTAATACTTAGATAATTTGCTTCTCATCATAAACTGATTTATTTATTTTCCCTCACAGCTCTAAGCTACTATATGCAAAACTTTTAGAGGACTTTTAAGGATATTAAAAACTGTAATCTGCCAGCCAAATTTCAACTTATCACGTGTGAACATTCGATAACGGATGAATAATCTCAGGAATATGCCAGGTTTTAATAATGCAAGATATATATGAAGCAATGGATTAGAATGCAACATGAATGGCCAAATTCAATAGCCACATGAATATAGCAGTGTAGAATTGATCAAGAATTTCATAAAGAATGAACTGTTAAGAAGCTCTAAAAGAATATGCAAAAATAAGATAAATGTAGTCGTAAATGAAGAATGAAGTATTCTTAATTCTACAAGAAGCGTTATCACATTCAATAGCCAAAAGTTTGAAAATTCTCGGCATAAATGAAGAATAAAGTATTCCAAATACAATAAGAAGCACTATACAGCTCCATAAGCATGGGAAAATGCCAAAAGTGATCAATGTGAAACTTCAAGGAATTGATCAATGCACTACGAGTACTTACAGCCATTGGATGTACAAATGTTTAAAATTCCAAGTGTTCGAAACCATACTACAAAACACTTCAAACAAAAGCTAAATTCTCCAAAAAATTCCTTCCGCCAATATTTGCAATGGAGTTTTATTTTCTTGGCCCTCATTTTCGGATAACCCCTAACCAAGACAACGTCATGTTATCACGTAATAATAAAAGGAAAATTCAAGATTCTCGTTAACTCCGAGTTTGCTTTAAATCGGGATTTTATTGCGTACGATTATTTCGACGCATTAGAGCAGGGCTCTCCAAACCGTCCAGCCTTAGGGCCATACTGTTTACTCCTGTAAGTACCAAGGTCCAAAACCGTTTTAGTTTTTCTGCCATTACTTTAATTTCTAGCTCCGAGCGAGCATATGCTTGCTAAATTCACTGGTTCAATTACTACAATCTCTTTTAATAACTGATACAAGCAAAACTGACCCACAACTACAAACTATTGTCAGTGAAAAATCAAAATTACATAAACCTCATTAGAATTTTTTTTACACGTGGATACCCCGCGGTTTCATTCGCGTTCATTTAGCTTTTCCGTTCCTGAGGGATTTTCAGGATGAAAATCATATGTTTGATTCATTCCAAACATCGATAAGTGTTTGTAATCTCGTGTATTTTTGTCTCATTTTCTCATTGGCCACCATCACACTCAAGGATGGTCTCTGCACACTACCTCCCTCTTTTCACTCCCATTCAAGTCTGCTAGACTCGAGGATTCCCCGTAGCGCTTCACAGATGGTGCTGTTTGTACAAACAATATACACCCGGGCCTTGTGGTGCTTACAAACATTCAAGTATTAAAGAAAATTTAAACATTACGTTACTTATATCAAAACGCTTGGAGCCTGAATGGCTGAGTGTCTATAGCTCTGGCTCTCAGTGCCGGCGGTGCCATGGATGCTTGCAATGGTTCGGAATCCACTTTAACCGTAGGTTCCGGTCTCATATGACTGTAAGAGCGTCACGGAGCCAAAGTCAGACTTTTACCTACGGGTACTCCATCAGAACAGAAGCTGCCCCCTCTTCCCTCCTTCCATGAGGGACACGACAACAACATCACATCACTGTGCCTAGAGTTGAGTTGCCCCTATACAGTTTGGGAATGATGTGGATGAGAAGTCTGACTGGGCTCCGTGAAGCTCTACAGACCAAGGAGAGGGGATCAATTTTTAAAACCTGTAAAAGCCATAATCTTTTTGCTTGTTTTATCTCTATATTCTCTGTTATAATTTTGCAACATATTTTAGAATATTTTTGTTCTATGACACCCCTTCCCACATACTTCGAGTGATTACGATGATGTCAGATGACAATTACTTATAGACATGGAAACATTTTCATCTGTGTGTGCTTATGATAAAGTTAGAGAATTACGAGGATGTCAGATGACAATTGCTTATAGACATGGAAACATTTTCATCTGTGTGTGCTTATGATAAAGTTAGAGAATTACGATGATGTCAGATGACAATTGCTTATAGACATGGAAACTTTTTCATCTGTGTGTGCTTATGATAAAGTTAGAGAATTACGATGATGTCAGATGACAATTGCTTATAGACATGGAAACATTTTCATCTGTGTGTGCTTATGATAAAGTTAGAGAATTACGATGATGTCAGATGACAATTGCTTATAGACATGGAAACTTTTTCATCTGTGTGTGCTTATGATAAAGTTAGAGAATTACGATGATGTCAGATGACAATTGCTTATAGACATGGAAACATTTTCATCTGTGTGTGCTTATGATAAAGTTAGAGAATTACGATGATGTCAGATGACAATTGCTTATAGACATGGAAACATTTTCATCTGTGTGTGCTTATGATAAAAAGTTGATGTCAGATGATCTTATACATGGAAATTGCCTTACCGTCAACTTATAGCCGACTTCAATCTTATACATTCCTTACCGTCAACGCCGACTTCAACAATCGTTTTCCAAACGTCCTTCCATACAGTCGACGGAAGGCGCTGGAATTGGTTCTTATCGAAATTCACTGTTTCAAGACTAGGCATGTTTGTAAACATGTCGTCAGGCAGAGTTTCTATATTTTGTTCGCTAAAAATGCAAGAGGACTAAGTTAGTTGCATTATATCCTAAATTCAATAGAGAAAAAATTATAGTTTAAAAAAACTAAAAAACACGCTTTTAGAGTGAATCAAACTAAAAAGTGAAAAATAATTGTTAACATAAGAATAAAATGACTGACGAGAAAATGAATGTCACTGTTCTAAAAGCGTGGGGTGCTTCGTATGGCATTTTTAAACTAACTCTGCAATTCGGAATGAAACTAGTGGAAAATTATAACGATTGATATCGAGATTTATATTATACGCGAACGAAAAATGGGACGAGAAAAAATAATCCACATTAATTATTATTAAATGTTTTATTTTCACAATCGTCTTATGCCGCTTTTATTTGATTAGAACCCCCCAACAAGTAATTAATTCACCCGTTTCCGGTTTTAAACCGGATGTTTAACTCTCCACATAATCGGTGGTTGTGCAATATGTAATTTTAAAGAAAAACTTTCACATTTCGTTAAAATATTAAAAATTGGAGCGTGATTTTATTTTTGTTTATTAAAAAAAAGTAAATAGCAGAACGAACAGTTGAATAGCGGCCTGAATGGCCGAGTGACTAGCCACAAGTTTCGCGTTCAAGTCCCGGCGGTGCCCGAAATTTGCGGCATCATTTTTTTAGCAGTGGGTGTAGTAATACAGGTAAAAAGAAGTCTAGATTTTTTTCAATGTAACCCAACAACGATTTTCGAGTAAAACAGTCGATTAATTTATTATTTTATTCAATTCCTTCTATTAGCTGACACTATCCCTATATATATATCTTGTTCAAATTTCCAATCGTTCAGAAAATACTTTTCATTCTCCCACTTAAGTTCAAATACATTTTTTTTTGAACTTGTAGTGGATGACACTGGATGTGAATGCAGTTTTTTTCAAATATTCATTCATTCATTAAATTTAATTAATTCATTTTAGTTTTTTTTTTAGATTTAAGTTGCATGTGTCTAATAATAGATGGCGGTAGATAAAGGAGGAAAATTTCAACTTTATTTGGAAAGGACTTTTCTGCAAAACAGTGACGAAAAAAGTAGGAATTGACTTTAAATTTTTTTTTCATATTACTTGTTTTAAAGACTTGATATTTCTAGCTTTCGAAAAACAGTTTAGAGTTTGTCACCAGATGCATTTCTTTCATTACCACCTATTGGGATACTGAATTCATGCATTCAAAATCTTTAATTTAATTTCTGATTTTTTTTTGCGACAATGGTGCCATAACGATAACAGTTATTAAAACTTTTATAATCATAATCTGATGACATGTTAACTCTATGTTTTCAATGATACTACGTATTTATTAAACTAAGAACTATTAAATATTTTTTTTTGTTCTAATGCAGCTGGCAAACACTTAGACAGCTTGGTCTTGGATGCCTTAAGACAAGCGCCGCACAGACGTTACTCACTTTGCACTTCACAGGGGGATCGTTTAATTTGGAGATAAGCCACGGACGCGGAGTAACAATGCCCCCGAAACATCTACGATCCTGTTATGACCGGTACCTACGGTTTAAAGTGGATTCCTAGACCACTACAAACACCCATGGCACCGCCGGGAATTGAACCCGATACCTGTGGAACCGAGCGCCAGAGCGCTAGCCACTCAGCCATCAGGCCCCTCGATAACAGTTATTAAAACTTTTATAATCATAATATAAGCCAACGGCCATACCATGCTGGATATACCGGTTCTCGTTCGATCACCGAAGTCAAGAATCATTGGGCGCGGTCAGTAATTGGGTGGGTGACCACCTGGGAACACCGCGTGCCGTTGGCAATCACAAATTTGGGACCTGAATGGCCGGGTGTCTAGCGCTCTGGCGCTCGGTGCCACAGGTTTTGGGTTCCAGTCCCGGCGGTGCCATGGATGTTCGTAGTGGTTCGGAATCCACTTTAAACCGCAGGTCCCGGTCTCCTATGACTGTAAGAGTGTCACGGAGCCAAAGTCAGACTTCTACCTACGGGTGCTCCCTCACAACAGAAGCTGTTTCCTTCCCCTTCAATCATGAGTACGTATGGCCTCGTAGGCTTGACCAGCCAAGTGGGATAAGAAACAACAACAGCAACATAATCATAATCTGGTGACATGTTAACTCTATTTTTTCAATGATACTACGTATTTATTAAACTAAGAACTTTCAAATAAATTAATTAGGATATCAGTTATTGGTATTTACAGTACGCCACAAATTTTACACGTGGACAATGGAAATTGCTAAAGTACAGGAGGGCTGAGGTTCGAATCTGCTGGTGGCATTGTTGCAGTCACGGCTTTCAGATGCACACTAGATGGCGATTAGTGAAATGTGCACAAAACCGTCTCGCATCGATAGTCGGTCTGCTTGGTGGGAGGTTTTCTGCCATGCGACACTCAAATGCGGGACGTTTTGCACCTAAAAGTCTTCCCAGATGTCCTTGTCTCAAGTCGGTGGGCTGTTTGTGGTATACATGAGCTCAATCCTCACCTTTCTAACGGGTAAGAGACTGAATATCCTTAGGTAAGGAGAAAAAAAAACAGGAAAATAAGTAATATAAAAAAAAATCTTGACTTTAAAATTTTTAACCACTTTAACTACTTTTTTTCCCACTATATTGCAGAAGGCCCTTTTTAAATAATTTTCATTCATTTTTTTAAGTTTATCTGGCGCCATCTATGGGTAGACATATGCAACGTAAATCTAAAAAAGAACTAAAATGAATTAATTAAATTTAATGACTGAATTAATATTTGAAAAAACTGCCTTAACATCAAATGTCGTTCACTACAAGTTCAAAAAAAAATGTATCTGAACTGGAGTGGAGGAATCAAACGTGTTTTATGAACGATTGAAAATTTGAACACGATATATATAGTTAGAGTGTGAGCTAATAGAAGGAATTGAAATGACATTCTCACCAGGCAGCCTGACTATCTGCGTGACACGTTTTACACATTTTGTCACACCATCGTATCTTTTTTTTTCGCCATCGTATGGCTAGCGCTCTGGCGTTCGGTACCACAGGTATGGGGTTCAAATCCCGGCTTTCCCCATGGGTGTTGTAGTGGTTCGAAATACACTTTAAACCGTAGGTCTCAGTCCTAATAGGATCGTAGAGCTGTTACTCCGCGTCCGTGGCTTACCATCAAGTTATACGCGCCCCCTGTGTAATGCAAAGTGAGTAACATCGGCGCAGCCCTTATAGGCATCCAAAGACGTCCATGTCTGTTTGCCAGCTGCATTGGAAAAAAAAGGTATCATTTCTGATAGTTGGGAATGCAGTGGCCTTCTGCCATCTGCCTTCATGCAAGCCGTTGTCACCAGGGCAATTTCGCAACTTGGTTAAACAATAAGTTATATATGACCTCTACATCAGGGTCTAATTAAAAAGGCAATTAAATATTTTACTTATTTCAAGTCGTGCTCAATAATAATTCTAGGTCTATAAGCTCGTTCCCACCCAGGCGTGCGGCGACGACGCGTCGTGCGTCAGGGAAGAAATTTTTTTCGACCCGTACAGAAATCGCTTTACGTACAACTATTATATGGAGAGTTTCCTTTCAGAATTTCTTTGCGCCGCGTCTATCTGACTAGAACACTTAAGGCTCGTTCCCATCGAGGCAAGAAGCGTTGAAGATTCACGCGGCAGGCAAGAAAATGTTTTCGACGCCTTCGCAGTGCAATGTCAGAAATCGCTTTGCGCCTAGTCATTGAAAGTGGGTAATTGTTAACATAAGAATAAAATGACTGACGAGAAAAGGAATGCCACTGTTCTAAAAGCGTGGGGTGCTCGATATCCATCGTTATAATTTTTCACTAGTTGCATTCCGAAATGCAGAGTTAGTTTAAAAATGTCATACAAAACACCCCACGCTTTTAGAACAGTGGCATTCATTATCTTGTCAGTCATTTTATTCTTATGTTAACAATTATTTTTTACTTTTTAGTTTGATTAATTCTAAAAGCGTGTTTTTCAGTATTTTTAAACTATTAATTTATTTTTTATTGAGAATAAGAAATTAATTTTAAGTATTATCAGGTATCACAACTGCAAAGAGTAGTATTTCGTTATTCATGAAAAACTGTAAATTTTAATTAAAAAATGAATTGAATTTGAAGCATCAGTTCTAATTTAAAATGGCATGTCTTACGGACTGTGTACAGGGTGCTTATAAAAATTTTTAAGTTAATTCCTATTTTTTTTCACTATATTTCAGAAAGTCCTTTACAAATAAAGTTGAAATTTTCCTGCAGCCGTCTATTGGTAGATACATGCAACTTAAATCTAAAAAACAACTAAACTTAATGAATTAATATTTGGAAAAACTGTATTAACATCAAGTATCATCCATCATAAATTAAAAAAAATGTATTTGAACTTGAATGGATGAATAAAAAGTATTTTATTAGCGATTGAAAAGTTCCGAAATTTATTTATAAATGGAGCTGTAAGCGGCTTAAAGAAAGTGAATTCGGCTGCCAGTGATAATTTGAATCAAAATGAAACGTATTTGGCATGTGTTGCACATTAAACCAACTGTAGTGTTCAATGTGCTTGATTGTTTCGGTTTCTTGTTTGAAAAAAATGACTTCCAAGTCATTCAGAAGTTGTGACACTGTGAGTGGAAAGCCCATCCACCACGGCAAGGCCATACCAAATTGGACGGGAACTTCTTTTTTTTTTTTTAACTTTTTTTTTATGCCACACCCTTTTTCCCTTCTTCAAGTATCTTCAATTAAAATTTGAAATCATTATAAAGAGTGGTTCTTTATCTACAACGTTTTGAAAGTGGGACTTTAATTACAATCAACCAGTATATTATCCTTCTCAACAAATAATTAAATCTTCAAAAATTTCGAATTTTTTACTTATATTAATATATTTTATTTATTATACAGTTAAACAAATTTTTTGAACAAAATATTTATTTTAACTGGACTTGGAAGATCCATAGTTGTTTATAAGGAATCGCTATGTATATTGCTTATATAGCATCGCCATGTATATTGCTTATATAGCATCGCCCTGTATATTGCTTATATGGGTGCTTATAGGGATCCAATATTATGGCGCATTATAATTAGCGAAGATAGCACAAATTGTAACACAGATTAATTAAAAATAAATAAAAACTTAATTCATTGTTTCATAATTCAATTTTTTTTAGATGCAATATGGATATAAACAGGAGGAAACGTAATTTATCGATATAATTTACTGACTTTTTTTGCAGTAGTTATATCCTAATAAAATTTCAAATTAATTTTAAAACCTTTTTATTTTTTTTATTTTTTTTTATTTTGAAAAAAATCTGCCCATTTCTAATTTCTGACTTGTAATAGTGTAATGAAAATAATTAGCAACGTGAAATATTATTTCAAATTACTACACGAACCGAGTATAATGCAAGCAAATCAAAATGCACTCTTTTTTTAAAATAAAATGTAAAAATCTCGCTTCAGCTATCTCTTTGAATGTTTTACAATTTCGGTTTTCAAATTGAGCTTTTGAACAAATTTAGATATTAAAATTAAAAATTCATAATAAAAATCGTTCAGTTAATATTAATTACTCTAAGAAAATAAAAAATTGTTGTTGTTGTTACTTATCCCACTTGGTAGATATCTAATCTAGACGAACCCGTATGGACTCGTGGTTGAAGGGGAAGGAAGCAGGTTCTGTCGTGAGGCAGCACCCGTAGGTAGAAGTCTGATTTTTTGCTCCGTGACGCTCTACAGTCATAGGAGACCGGGGTCTACGGCTTAAAGTGGTACCGAGTGCCAAAGCGCTAGCCAATCGACCCTTCAGGCCCCATAAACCATGGTAATAGTTACATAAGCAACATATCAGTTTTAAGTTCGGTTCGTCGCTCTACGGTCATCTTGTGCCCACTTTAGGCTAACTAGACCGGGAACTACAGTTTAACGGGGATTCCGAACCACTACTACAACACCACACCACACCACTGTGCCAAGAGCTGAGTTGCATCTTTACAGTTTGGGTATGATGGGGGGAGAAGTTTGATTGGGCTCCGTGATGCTTTACGGGACGTCATAGGAGACCGGAACCTAAACGCTCGTTCCCACCGCGGCGTCAGGCGACGACGCGTCACGCGGCGGGGAAGAAAATTTTTTGACCCCTTCACGGCGACACGTCAGAAATCGCTTTACGCCTATTCAAGTTCCGCTTCGAGTTGAAAGTGGGTCAACTCGAAGAGGTGGATTTCAAACCGGTTTCAGGCGAACGCGGTGAGGCTAGTGATTGGTCAACGCTTCAACGCCTCACGCCTCGGTGGGAACGACCCTTAATGCTTAAAGTGGATTCCAAACGACTACAAACATCCACGGCACCGCCGAGATACGAACCTGTGCTACCGAGCACCAGACCGCTAGCCACTCGGCCATCAGGGCTCCAATTCCGAACCACTAACTGACATCAATGCCACAGCCAGGATTCGAACCTGAAGCATGTGTTACCAAAGGCCAGAGTGCTAGCTAATTTGCCATCAGGTTTAAAATAACGTACGACCTTAATTACTTTTTATTTAACATTTTCGATCGATTCTCGTTGCATCCCTGCTGGTTTAAAATAAATGTTCTCTAACGATTAGCGATTGGATTTCAAACCGGTCTCAGGCGAACGCGGGGAGGCTAGTGATTGGTCAACGCTTCCTGCTTCAACGTCTCATGCCTCGTTGGGAACGACCCTTAAGGCTTAAAGTGGATTCCAAATGACTACAAACATCCACGGATTCGAACCTGTGGTACCGAGCACCAGCCACTCGGCCACCAGACCTGCAATTCCGAACCACTAACTAACATCCATGCCCCAGCCAGGATTCGAACCTGAAGCCTGCGTTACCAAAGGCCAGAGCTCTAGCTAATTTGCCATCAGGCCACCCTATCAACTTTAAAGTAACATAATTAGTTTTTATTCAACATTGTCGATCGATTCTCGTTGTCGCCATGCTGGTTTAAAATAAATGTTCTCTAACGATTAGCGAAGAACGCAATTCATTATATTCTGTTTAAAATCATTTATCACTATTATAAATTTCAATTTATACAATGTGCCTTACAATGCTCTAA
This sequence comes from Caerostris darwini, assembly GCA_021605075.1. Classification (NCBI taxonomy): domain Eukaryota; kingdom Metazoa; phylum Arthropoda; class Arachnida; order Araneae; family Araneidae; genus Caerostris; species Caerostris darwini. Next base: position 84,302 of record BPLQ01013177.1, read on the forward strand.
ACACAATTTAGTTTATCAATTAAATATAACTTAGTACAATTCAAAAGGATAAGAGGGAATTTAAATTAATGTCTATGCACCAATTCATAAGCATGTGTTTCCTAGAGATTAAAATCATAATTGGATGGCATTAGATTACTTAGATACATATCGTTCCTTGCAATTTAACTTCAACAAGTAATATAAAAAAAATTTAAAAGTCAATTCCTACTTTTTTTTCACTCTATTGCAGAAAGTGCTTTATAAATAATTTTTATTATTTTTTTAAGTTTATCTGGCGCCATCTATGGGTAGATACATGCAACTTAAATCTAAAAAAACTAAAATTTAATAAATGAATTAATATTTGACACAACTGCATTAACATCCAGTGTCCTCCACTACAAGTTCCAAAAAAATGTACTTGAACTCGAGTGGAGGAATAAAAAGTATTTTATGAACGATTGAAAATGTGAACAAGATATATATATAGGGAGAGTGTGACCTAATAGAAGGAATTGAAAACAACTTGATCCAGTGTTAACTCAGTAAAAATGTAAATATTTTAATTAGAGAAAAACTTTTTTTGTCATTTTGTTGTATTTCATTGGGGCAAGAAGAACATATGCTTTGTAAATAATGAACTGGAATAGGAGTTTAAAATAAATAAATGTTTAAAATAAATGTTGTTTAACGATTAGCGAAAGTGCGATCCATTACATTCTGTTTAAAATCATTTATCACTATTATAAATTTCAATTTATACAATGTGTCTTACAATGTTTATAAACACAATTTAGTTTATCAATTAAATATAACTTAGTGTAATTCAAAAGGATAAGAGTGAATTTAAATTAATGTCTATGCACCAATTAAGCATGTGTTTCTTAGAGATTAAGATCATAATTGGATGGCATTATAAATTAACTATTAACTATTATAAATTTCAATTAACTATTATAAATTTCAATTTATACAATGTTCTAAGCACAACGCCTCACGCACGGTGGGAAGGTGACTTAATTAGTGAGGCAAATAAAAATTTTATTTATTTCAAATCGTACTTACCTCATATCTAACAAGTACAGTTTTGTTGGGCTTGGGAACATGGATCTCTTCAGGGTTGTGATGGATCCTTTAGTACAGATAAACCTGTCCAGATCTGTGAGTTTGGAAAACGCCTTATCGCTGAGAGAATGAGTTTTGGTGTTGTTCAATATGATACCTCTGGTGTCGGGATTCATGTAATTATTGAAAGCCGGTCCGATTCGTTTGACTTCCGTGTTCTCTATGATAATCTCGTCCCACGTGAAGTTTCTGAACAGTTCCCAGTCGAGCCCTCTTTGGAATGTGCTGTCGTGGATAGTGAACAGACCAATGTCGTCTGATGTTACCGGGGGTCTCTCGTCGAAGACAGAGGCCATGGTGCAGTTGACGATTTTGATAAAGATGACTTGATGGTTGGCGGTGAATATAGATGCGGGTATGTACATCATAGTAGAACTTTCGAGGATCAGAGAGTGTATTGGGTAGTCGCGAGACTTTCTGAACACTCGTTCCAATGCCTCATGCCCAGTGAGACCCACGCAGGCAACAGTTACTGGAGTCACATCACTGCGACACACGCACGGTTTCAGGTATTCAGGGGGTGGACAGCTACCCTGACAAGAAACTGTGACAATAATGGCCGCAAAAGAAACCAACAAAAGAAAACTGTACATAATTATTTTTCCGATGCGAATATTTCGGCAGCAATGAAAAAAGTGTAAGATGCCAGCTATACTTCGGATGGTGTAATTTAATATGTTGCTGACAAGCGTGGATAAGGTCCTGAAGTTTGTATTTTTTATCGCTAGGCTAAAAATTTTTTGATGATGCCATTATTCGTAGATTATTAAAAAAGTGCTTACTTACCGGAAAAAAAAAACCCCACTTGTTTACTCAGTAAATATAAAAAGCATTCGTGTACTGTCTATTCGCCACTAAAAATGCGTTATCATTAGGAGACAAGAAATTCGGGGAAAAATTATCAGAACTTTACAAAAACTATTCAAACTTGGAATTTTAAAATAATTACCTAAATATTAAATAATAAAACAAAATAAATAACATATATTAAATAAAAATAACAAATATAATAACAAATATTAAATAACAAACAATTTAAATTTAAATATTTGTTTAACGAATTGTAAAAAGGTTTAATTATGTGAAGATGTAAAAACGTCTAAAAGTATTCCAACACAGCAAAAAAAAAAAAAGTTTACTAAATATTAATTGTAAATTATTTGTAACAAAATTTGTAAGTTACCAATTGACTGTACGAATATTTTTTATATTGTTAGGTAGATAGCTGTTTTTTCAATTCCTTCTATTAGCTCACACTCTCTCTATATATATCTTGTTCAAAATTTTAATCGTTCATTAAGTACTTTTCATCCACTCAAGTTAAAAAAAATCATTTTTTTGAACTTGTAGTGGATGACACTGTATATTAATACAGTTTTTTCAAATATTAATTCATTCATTAAATTTAATTAATTAATTTTAGTTTTTTTAGTTTTAAGTTGCATGCATCTACCCATAGATGGCGCCAAATGTAAGAAGACGACGATTTGCCAGATTGACGGAGAACCTTGGTTACTTGGCAACCTCTATCTCCTGCTTTGTGCGTGAGGGAAGTTTCTTAAGCTTTAAGCCAATATATGTAAGAAGAAAATGTCAACTTTATTTATAAAGGATTTTCAGCAATATAGTGATTAAAAGTAGGAATTGAGTTTAAAAAAAATCTTTTTTATATTACTTGTTTGTTCTGCATTTGTGAACGACTAATTTATTTTAATAAAAACAAAATGTAAAATAAAAAAATAATATTACATATTAGTTAATTTCATTAACTTTACTTCAAGGATTGAAATTTCAGTTATTTTTTAAAATCCAAATACTTTACACATTGGCTGTATATTTTCCAGCCAAAAGCAAAAAAGGATATTTTTTTACCTTCGAAAATGTGATATATTTTCAAAGACACTGACTCTCTTAATTGAAAAACAAGAGAGATAAAATTTTCTTGAGTGAGCTTTTTTATCGAAATTTTTTAACTATTAAATATTTCTAAAATAATATTGTAAAAATGCAATTATCTGTTTAAAATCAGAATAATCATGTAGTAGTTAATTTATTTAATCATAGTTATCGATATATTTCTTAGTTGCATGCATTTAACGGAATTTTTTTTGTTGTCGGCCATTTTAACTTGAAGAACTTTTGCCATTTTAACGGCCGATAACAGACTGTTTTAGCCTTATTTAATTTACTTTACGGAAGGCCTAATAACAGGTAATCGAAAAGTTCATATGCTGACACATAGATGGCTCTACTAATATTAAATCCATATGATATTTAGTCAGCCCTAACCTTCAAAAGACACGTGTATAAATTTGACAGCTGTTGCACTTTTTGTATGTGAGTTATAGCATTTTTAATGAAGCAACTAGTTTGTTTGTTTGAAAAAATGGATAAAAAAGAATTTCGTGTGTTAATTAAACATTGCTTTTTGGCGAAAAAAATACTCTTGATGCCAAGGCTTGGCTTGATAAACATTATTCGGTTTTTGCGCCAGGAAAATCAACCGCAGAGAAGTGGTTTGCTAAATTTAAACGAGGCAAAATGAGCAGCGAGGACGATGCACGCAATGGACGCCCCAAAGAGGCTGTTACCGATGAAAACATCAAAAAAACCCACAAAATAATTTCTGGTAACCGTAAAGTGAAGTTGATTGAGATAGCTGAGACCCTAAACATATCAAAGGAGCGTGTTGGACATATCGTGAATGAATATTTGGATATGCGAAGGCTCTGTTCAAAGTGGGTGCCGCGCAGAGCTCACAATCGACCCAAAACAACAACGAATTGATGATTCTAAGCAGTGTTCGGAGCTGTTCAAGCGTAATAAACCCGAATTTTTGCGTCGATATGTGACAATGGATGAAACATGGCTCCATCATTTCACACCGGAGTCCAATCGACAGTCAGCCGAGTGGACTGCACGTGATGAACACTTAATATGCTATAACTTACATACTAATAGTGCAACAGCTGTCAAATGTATACACGTGTCTTTTAAAGGTTAGTGCCAACTAAAAAACATATAGATTTAATACTAGTAGCTCCATCTATGATTCAGCCTGTGAACTGTTACATAGCACCCTGTTCAGCCCACCTGTTACATAGCAATCCAATATTACCATCTTAATTCGCAGCTTCCACAGGGGCCACACTAAATTTGAAACGATTCGTTTTTCTATTTCATTTAGACTACAAACTGCACAATCAAAAATTTTTGATGTGAATACCATTTTTCTAGTTATATACCCAGCATATTTATCTCTCATGTAATATACCCTTTATTTTTATTACCCTTGTCCATAATTTTGCAGCAACTGCTTCTACCGTCCATTTATTTAATAGCCATTAAGGTTTTTCTAATCTCTGTAATAATTGCTTTGATGAATATTCCTTCAACTCTCTGATTTGTATAATCTCCTATGTAGTGCTTATTGTATTATATTGTTTTTAATTTTTTTTTCTCTAATATCTTACCTAACGTTTTTTATATATTTTCACATTTCATATTTCCTCCTTCTTTAATTTTTAAAAATTTTTTTGATATTATCCCCATTATTCAGATTCTGTACCTCCAAAAGGGAATTATACAAATTTTTCCTTCCCCCCCTTGCGTCCATTCATTTCCCCCATATCACTCCCAAACTATAAAGTGGCAACTCAGATCTAGGCACAGTGATGTGGTGTGGTGTAGTAGTAGTAATAGTAGCTTCCATAGGGGCATCTAGGTGGTTCATACCCTATTTTTTACTTTCTTTAGCCAAACGAAGGTGCCATCGGCAGGGCCGGATTTAGATAAAAAGAGACCTAGGAGTGGTTCTAGAGCAGGGGTGGATAACTTTTTCGATCGCGGCCCAAAAATCGAAGAAAAAATTTTTTGGCGGGGCCAAGATAAATTTTTCTAAAATTTTAAAAATATTTATAATATTAATAACCATAATATTTATAATATTATTAACCAATAATATATATACTATATTTCTGAAACATTTTACGAATAACTCTAACAATCACTAGCTGCGTTATAATTTTAATAATTTCCCCACTATTCATAATGATGCTCTATGTACGCAATCTCTCCATACATAATCAATTATATTAAAACTCGCGCCGAAAGAAAAAGCCGCAGTCTGAGGTCTAATTCACCTATATTGGATTCCCATAGGTCTGCTCCCCGAGAAAGAGATAACGCTTGTTGGTGCCAATCTACACTTATACCTAACTAAGAACTTGTGCTTTTAACACTTTACCGATTGAAAGCTGTCTGTGCTTGCTATTTCCGTCGATTTACAGTGGGTAAAAAAAGTATTGGCAATTGCCTTAATTTATTCATATTGACAAATAAATAAAATGTTATGCAATTTTAGCTGCAGTAATTAAATACAAGACATCTTAGATACATAAAAATAATAAACGTTTTATTTTAAATTGCATTTTCTACGATTTTTTCTTTCAAAAACGAAAATTTGCATGGCAAAAAAGTATTGGCAAAGTTTTAACTGCTATGCAAATTTTGTTACATTGAAGTCACGTGTTTCGACTGATAAGAAACTCTACCGGTATAAAGTCTGCAAAACTACTCCAAAAGTGTCTATGCATTATTTTGCGGTTACTGCAGTAAAATGACTTCGAAATCGAAGGAGTTGGACGTTAGTGTTAAAAACACGATTATTAGGCTCAGAAATGAAGGTTTAACTTATCGTGCTATAGGAGTGCAGTTCAATATAAGTTTATTTACTGTCAGAAGTGTTGTAAAAGAGTTCAAGGAAACAGGATCAACGGAAAATAAGACTAGAAGTGGACGACCTCGAATATTTTCTACAAGAGAAGAACGTGCCATTATAAACAAGGTTATGAAAAACCCTAAAATAAGTGCACCCCAGATAGCTAGAGATGTTGATTTCACTTCGCAAAAGACTTTCAGCGAACAAACGAGAGACACGAGAGAAGTTATTATGGAAGGGCAGCTAGAAACAAACCATTCATCTCGGAAATAAATAGGAGAAAGAGGTTAGATTTCGCAAAATCCACGTTGATTTATCTGAAGAGTTTTGGAACACAGTTATTTTTTCCGACGAATCAAAGCTTAACATTTTCGGCAGTGATGGACGACGATATGTGTGGAGGAGGCCAAATACTGAATTGGAAAAGCAACATTTAACTGCTACTGTAAAACATGGTGGAGGCAGCGTCTTAGTTTGGGGCTGTATGGCAGCTAATGGAATTGGCAACCTGCATTCTATTGATGGTATTATGACAGCACATACATACATTGACATTTTGCGCCATAACTTAAAAATCAGTGCCCAAAATCTTGGCTTGGGAACATCATTCGTTTTTCAACAAGACAATGACCCCAAGCATACAGCGAATCTCACCCGTGAATGGCTACTCTACAATGCTCCTCGCCAATTAAAAACTTCATCTCAATCGCCTGACATCAATCCTATTGAAAATTTATGGCACCTGCTGGATCTAGAAATCAAGAAACATAAAATTTCAAGTAAAGACGACCTCAAACGTTTACTCTTGCAAGAGTGGCACAAAATTCCCAACAGTACAACAAAGACCTTAGTTTCCTCTATGAGAAATAGATTACAAGCTGTTATAGATGCAGAAGGTATGCATACAAAGTACTAAACATATACTGATTTTGTTTTCGCTCATAATTTTGTCAATTTCATAATTTTGCCAATACTTTTTTTATCATGTAAATTTTGGATTTTCTCGTAGATTTTGACTAAAAAAATATTTAAATGAAAATTTCGTTATACTTGTTTGTCTTTTCTCCTTCTGTAATCGCTATGTTAAAATAAAATTTGTTAAAATAACTTTGTTAGCAAATATGTGCCAATACATTTTTTATCCACTGTATGTTTTGTAGAACAAAAATGTAAAAAAGATCATCAGTCCTTTGAAAAATAATATTTAATTGGAAAAGGAGACGGATAATCCACTTTCGGACCGCCAAATTAAAATTCTACCTGCCGGCCGGATAGAACCTTCCGGCGGGCCGGAGTTTGCCCATTCCTGCCCTAGAGCCCTTTCATCCAAATCCGGGCCCTGATCATAGGTTTCGGGTTCGATTTCCGCCGGTGACATAGATGTTTGTCTTTCGGAATCCACACCCAAGGACCGTCGTCACAGAGCCTAATCAGACTTCTTTTCACCCAAATCATTTCCAAACTGTAAAGGAGCAACTCAGCTCTAGGTACAGAGGTATGGTGTAGTAGTAGAACAGATACTAAATGTTTCTACAATAACTGTATTAAATTTAAATTAATTCCAAATTTTATTAATATCTTACATTTGTAGATTATTTACCACCATGCATAATTTTTTTTTAAATTTCTAAAAATTATTAATCTTTTCACTACAACTAATACATTTTATTTGCTATCTTGTTAAATAATATCCAGATTTTAAAATAATTTTAATTTTTAGTAATAATTTAAAATTAACTGTCATCTGAAAGAGTAAAGCAATTCTTTATTTCCCATTTATTACTTGAACTGAATTTCGTAAGCAATATTTTTTTCCTACAGAATATTTACAGCTATGGCCAGGGCCAGATTTAGATAAAAAGAGGTCCTAGGCTGTTAAACTTATGAGGCCCTTTCGCCTCCCATTTTTAACTTTGTAAATTACATGAGAGATAATTAAATACATCATTACTGGCATATATATCAATATGTTAAATGAAACATGTTGTGAGGGGGACTAATCTTTATAAAAAATGTGGCACGGATAATAAATAAGAAAAAAAGTCGAGAACACTTATTTGGACATTTATTCTCAGCACCCATACACTGTCCATAAATTAAGGATAATGAAGTTCAGGCGAAGAAAGAGACAGAAGCAAAAGAAATTTGACTTATTTGTAAAGTCTATTTATTAAACAAAAGGTAAAGAGCAAAAAAGGTGCTATATGTTTGACATAATGAATAAAAATTGCGATTTTTACTCCCTGGAGCAAATTTCAAAAAAGAACCTATTTACAAAAAACAGTATAACATGGTTAGTAGGATGGTTAATATGGAGTAAGTCTCCCGGACGATGCAATACAGGCCTTACAACGCCTAGGCATGCTGAGTATCAAATTATCAATCTGATCTTGAACGCCGCAGGCGTGCCACTGGCCTTCCCGAGTTAACGAGATTTCAGTGTTAGGTGCACATCTACGGAAAGGGAGGATTGAAGAACCACTCTGGGCAACGCAAGCAGCCCTTTGGCTGAGCACACTGTTGATAATCAGTGATAATCACTGGGTTCGTTCCGCTTTGGGAGTTGTCTGGTGCATATAAACACACCAGAACGGCTCTCAATCGTGAGGAGTTCTAAGAACTCTTGCTTTAGGCCTGTTTGAGTGATTCCTGGCGAATAGCACACATTTTATGGCCATCGGCAGCAATCACTCTACTAAAACTACTTATAGTAATCTACCATTAAATTATAGAAAATCAAAACAAAAATTAGACAACTAAGAGAAAGATTACTGATATTTACATATGTACAATAAAATTGTTAACACAATTATTTAAAGGAAGTGGCTGCGTATGGTAATTAGTATTACACAATCTGTTAGGGGATATAGATACAATAATAGATTAAGAACATGCTTTTTGTTTCTATTGTGTAATGTAGTCTATATTATGAGTTACAAAGTCCATCACTTTAATAATTTTTTCCTTTATTGTTTTGGAGAATGCTGCATTTTGTGCCCAGGTTGTATATGTATCTGGATTTGGTTGGAGAACGTGATTTGAGTCTGTTAAAGAGCAGGAGAAGAGATAGTGTTCCGGCGTGCCAGTTTCACCACAAATGCAGTTGTCCGTATCTTTAATATTGAACCTGTATAAGTACGCGGGGAAGGGACCATGTCCCGTTACAAAGTGGTTTAGATATGTATTTATGGACATCTTCGTTGACACTGTTGGAAGAAATTGATGGGTTCTTCTTCCTGTAAGCTGAGTGTCCCACTCTTCTTGCCAGATCTTGAGGCTATTCAACTTTAGTTGTCTTTTCAGTAGGCTTGTTGGGACTTTTAATTGGGATTGATGTATTGTTTGCTTTGTCGCTTCTTTGGCAAGAAAGTCGGCACGTTCGTTACCCTTGTTGCTGACATGTGCTTTGATCCACAATAGGCTGATTGATTTGTTGTTGATTGTGTATAATAGATTTCTAATATCTTGAACCTGACTATTTTTGTTAAAAAATCTGTTGATGGCTGTGAGAGATGAATAACTGTCCGTGAAGATGTTAATTCTTTTATAGTTAGTATTTATGAGCCATATTAAGGAATTGAGGATTGCATTAAGTTCAGCTTGGAATACTGAGTTGTGGCCTTGAAGGCTTGCTTGCCATGTGTGAATTTCTGTTTCGTTGTTAAATGCTACGAAGGCTGAGCCTACCCTATTGTCCAATTTCGATCCGTCTGTATAAATGTGAAGATCACTGTTTCTTTGTTCTGTATTTTTTAAAATTTGTGATGGTTTGGCCCATGGAGGTTCACTCCACTGTGAAATTGATTCTTGAAAATCATTATGTTGATATGTGTGATGATGAAAAGATGCATTAATTTTGAGCCGTGTGATTTTTGTAAATGTGGCTTCCCTTGCTGCTACCAGGTAGGTCGGCTCTAGTCCACTTAGAATTAGCAAAGCTGAGGTTGGAGAGGTTCTATACGCGTTAGTAATTTTTAAAGCAAATTGTCTCTGTATAGAGTTGAGTAGTTTGATTTTCCTTATTGTAATGTTATCAGCCCATATTGAAGCTGCGTAGCATATGATCCGCTCCGCCACCGATTTGTACCATAGTCCGGTGAATTTGGGGTTGATACCCCATCCTCTACCTGACATGGTTGCCAATTTATTAGATTGAATTAGGAGGGTACTTTTCAGATGTTGAATGTGAGGGAAGAAGCTTAGATTGTGAGCCAATATAACTCCTAAATATTTGAGTGTTGGGTTGCATTTTATTGACCAGTTGCCAAATTTCAAGATTGGTTTTCTTTTTAACGATCCTTTTTTCCCAAATACAATTGCTTGTGTTTTGTCCTGTGAAATCTGTAGTTTTCTTTTAACGCCCAGGATTGAAATTTTTGAGAGCTGTTGTAGTTTTTAATTCCAACGACCTTCTATTGCTGGCGCTTATTATGAATATAAAGTCGTCAGCAAAGGCTTGTAACGTTACATCCACTTCCCAGGTTTCTTTTAAGATAAGATTTGCTATTATTGTCCACAGGAAAGGGCCGAGGCATGATCCCTGTGGGCAGCCTTTTTCTAGATCGTGAATGATTTTCCTATTTCCATGGTTGAATTCAATTTGTCTGTTTTGTAGGTAATCACAAATAATATTTAGTAGATCTTGAGGGCAGTTGTCATCCTTTAGGGTCTTTATGATAGAGGGCCACCACAGTGAATCAAACGCTCCCTTGATGTCTATGGATATGATAAGGGTGCGAGAATTTCTTGCTTTATTTGAATATATAATTTTTAATAGATTGTGGAGGGCATGCTCTGCCGATAAGCCGCTTCTGAATCCGAATTGGTTATTATTAATGAGTTTGTGGCTGTAGTAGTGAAATTGCAGTCTATTAAGAATGAGTTTTTCAAAACATTTGCCAAGAATGGGGAGGAGCGAGATTGGTCGATAAGAGGAGGGAATTGTTGGGTCTTTAGTTGGTTTATTGAAAAGAATAACTTCTCCATATTTGAAAGAAATGGGAAAGCCACCCATGCTTTTACAAGTATCAATCTGATCTTGAACGCCGCAGGAGTGCCACTGGCCTTCCCGAATTAACGGGATTTCAGTGTTGGTTGCACAACTACGGAAAGGAGGATTGAATAACCACTCTGGGTAACGCAAGCAGCCCTTTGGCTGAGTTCACTGTTGCTAATCAGTGATAATCACTGGGTCCGTTCCGCTTTGAGAGTTGTCTGGTGCATATCAACACGCCAGAACGGCTCTCAATCGTGAGGAGTTCTAGGAACTCTTGCTTTAGGCCTTTTTGAGTGATTTATGGCGAATAGCATGTATTCCATGCTTTCCGCCAGCAACCGCTCTACTAAAACTACTTATAAAAATCTAATATATATTAAAAGGAAAATTAAAAATGAATTTAGACAACTTGAGAAAAGAATAACAGTTATATACATATGTACAGAATTGTTGACACAAGGTTCTTAGTGATATGAACTATGAATAGTAAATAGATAAACATAAACTGTTAAGGGATATGGTTACATCACAATATTATTGACATGTTTATGGTTTTTATTGTGTGATATAGTCTATATTTTGCGTTACAAAGTCCATAACCTTGATAATTTTTTCTTTTATTTTTTTAGAGATTGCTGCTTTTTTTGCCCAGGCTTCATATGTTTCTGGGTTTGGTTGATCTTGGGGAATATTACATCATTCATCAAGCAATGCCCTCCGAAGTTTCGGTTGACAGGTGGGAGGGGGTTGACGGGCAGCAATTCGTCGGCCAAGCATATCCCACACATGCTCTATTGAATTCAAGTCCGGTGAGTATGCTGGCCAATCCATACGGGTGATATCCTCCAATTGAAGGCATTCGTCTACAATGTTTGCACGGTGACGACGGGCGTTGTCCTCCCTAAACAGAAATTCAGCACCCATGGCGCCCCGAAACAAACGTACATGTTGTTCCAGAATGACATCTCGATAGATGTGGCCGGTCATCGTTACACTCTGAACATGCAGGTCAGTTCTGGAACCAAGAATAATTCCTCCCCAAACGAGCCATCCTCCACCACCGTAACGGTGTCGTTCAATGGTGTTCTCTTGGTGGTGACGGGTACCTGGCGCTCTCCATATGAAAGTCCGGCGAGAATCAGACTGCAAACTAAACCTGGACTTGTCGCAAAATATCACACAAGACCACTGTTGCGGTGTTCACAATGCATGGTCTCTACTCCAGGTAATCGCAGGCGACAGTGAGTTGTGGTAAGTGGAACACATCTGACAGGCCTACGAGCATATAGACCAATGTGCCCTAAGCGTCTGTACACGGTCTGCCTTGAAACTGTCGTGCCGGTAGCTGAAGAGAGCTGATGAGACAGGTCTGATGCTGTGCGCCGTCTGTTTCTTTTGGCAGTAACTGCTAAATACCAGTCCTCATTCGGCGTTGTAACTCGGGGGAGACCTGTGCTGTAACATCTACTCACATTATCATCATCTTGGAATCGTTGCCAAAGCCTGGAGATGACACTCTGGGCGATTCCAAGTTCCTCGGATACTTCCAGCTGGATAAGTCCACATTCCAATCGTCCGATAATTCCACCACGTAAAAAATCATCCAAATGCTTCCTTTTTGCCATAACTATGCTGTTATTGCACTGAAAGGCTTTTAAAGCGCTTGTGAACAATTTTACTTCTTTGCCGCCATTCCTTATATACCCCTGTTTTACACTCTCGTCATTGTGACGTACTATCCGCGCCATCTGGTGGTTTCCTGTAATTGGCATATTCTTCTTCAAGATGTGTGATAATTCTACAGGTGAAATTTTTATTTTAGAGTTCAATTTCTGTGTGCTTCTCAATTATCCTTAATTTATGGACATGAGTGTAGTACTTGTAACAATAACTCATCAAGCATAACACACAACATTTACAAAGAAACAAAATTCAAATAATAAAAATCTTTGACTACGGAAATAAAATATGTAATAAAAATTTATCCTATTTTCTATCAAGTTAATTGAAATATATTGAATACATTGAAGATGAAAGTAAATTCAATTCAGATAAATTTATGTCATAATAATTCGCATTTAAAGTTTAAGTATGAATTTTAAGTTTTAAACTGAACCAAAAATGGAACTTTATTCAAACAAAATCCAGATCCAAAAAAAAAAAGAAAATATCAAATTGTATATCATATTAAATTTTATGTAAATAGTTATTTAATTTAAGAACTCATTCAAGTAAAGTATACATACATTTAAAGCGAAAAAGTAGATTAGAAGAATTTCTTTCTAAACTTTTTCACACAGAATTCTTCCACAAGTTCATAAAAATCTATTTTTCTGAAGGTTTAATTTTCGATTTGACAATTTTTAAATCTTGTTCTTGAGGCCCTGGGCCAGGAATGGGCAAACATTTTTCGCCGAGGGCCAAGAATTGAAAAAAAAAAGTTTGGCGGGCCAAGATACATTTTCCTAAAATTTTAAAATCGATATACAAGTATTACATTTTAAATAGGTTAATGAGATGAATGAAATTGCGATTTCATTTTGATAAGTTCCTTGTAGCGAGGTTCGAAGGGAGATGTACTGATTCTAAGCAACGAGGCTAAATGCTCCTCTGTCAGTCTACTTCTGAAATAATTCTTTCTGAGGTTCATAGTTGAAAACACCTGTTCACATATATAAGATGAAGCAAACATAGCACTGACTTTCTGGTCGTGAGATATTAAATTTGGGAAAATTACTTTCGATAATGATTTGTGAAACTCTCACTTTGGCATATTTGGAAACAACTGCTTGAAATGATTGTTAGATTGCAACTCAATTAATTCAACCTGCAAATCTGACCTCACTGCTTCACAATTTACGTTGAAAGGCATGGTAAAAATATCCAATTCTGTTTGAATGGCACTGAAATCTTTAAATCTGCTTTCGAACTCAAAATGCAGTTTTTTCAAGCTATCTTCATAATTCTTAAGCTACTCTTCATTTGCAGAAGGTATTGAATTTAACCTCGGCAAATTGATTTTGATTGTGCAATTTAGAGTAAAAAAACCGAATCAATCAAGCACATGGAACACTACAGTTGGTTTCATGTGCAACTCCTGCCAAGTGCGTTGTCATTTCGATTCAAAATATCACTGGCAGCTGAATTGACTTTCTTTAGGCCCCTTACAGCGCCATCTATTCGTATACTTTTTTCTTTTGATGCCGTACCGTTTCCCCCTTCTTCAAGTATCTGCAATTCAGATGTGAACTCACTGTAGCGATTGTTTCTTTTTTCTTACAGCATTTTGAAAGTGGGACTTTAATTATAATCGCCCTGCATATCGTATTTGGTCTGTATATACACTCAAGTGCCAAAACATTATGACCACCTGTCAATAACGAGTTGGCCCACCTTTGGCGCGCAACACGCCTTGGCATGGATGCCACAAGTCCTTAGTAGATGGCCGGAGACCAGATTGTATCAGATGCTTTAGCAACGGTCACGCAAATCCGAGATATTGCGAATTGGTGGTCTTTAAACTCTGAGCTGCCGTCCCAGGACATCCCAAATGTGTTCTATCGGATTGTAATACGGTGAGTTAGGCGGCCAGGACATTAACTGGAATTCAGCATCCTGTTCCTGGAACCACTCCAACACAATTTTAGCCTTGTGAGAAGGGACGTTGTCCTGTTGTCCATTTCCATCTGGAAAAACAAAGGCCATATAATGGTGCAACTGGTCCGCAATGATGTTCAGATACCCTGTAGCATTCATGGTCTGCTCTACCACGACCACGGGTCCCAGAGACGCCCAAGGGAACGTCCCCCAAAGCATAATACCACCACCACCGGCTTTTGTATGACCTACTGTACATTGAGGGAGCAACTGTTCGCCTGGAAGACGACGTATCCTGACACGGCCATCGGCGTGATGAATGACAAACCGTGATTCATCTGACCAGGCAACTCTCTCCCACTGATCCATGGACCAGCCACGATGTTCCCGGGCCCAGCGCATAAGCAGTTGGCGATGACGCTTGGTCAGCAAAGGCACACGAGTGGGACATTTCCTGCGTAGCCCCATATCCAACAGTGTCCGCTGAAGAGTGTGCTCCGATACTATTCTACTTGGCCCTGCATTGTATTGGGCTGTCAGCTGAGCCACTATCTGGCACGGGATTTGCTTCACCATGCGAGACAGTCTCCGACGACCTTTTTCTTTGATAGCGTGTGGACGTCCAACACCATGTCGTCTACTGCTGGTTTCACCGTCATTCATCCCCTTTGCATAAGTACTAACAACTGTAGATCGCGAACAACCCACGAGTCGTGCAGTTTCGGAAATACTTGTTCCGAGCTTTCGAGCCATTACAATCAGCCCTCTATCAAAGTCGCTTAGATCCGCAGCCTCTCCCATCACACACAGAAGTAAGCGAAAGAATGATTCTTCAGACTCTCCAGCAGCAGTTAAATACCACTTCCACCTGATCACGTGTCTTCCACGTCATCCAGGCGAGTTCATTGCAAAATGTAGGGATGGTCATAATGTTTTGGGTCTTGAGTGTATTAAGTGAACTTTCAGTAGGATCCAATTATTAAAAGGCACTCCATTCCCATATACTATTTAGGGAAATTACTAGATTTTATTAGTACATCCATAGATTTTGTAGCACCTATCTTCAACATACCTACCAATTATCATGGAAATATTTACTTTATTTGTCAATAGTTACTTAAATAATGAACAGTGTGTAGTTCTATTTCTAATTTAAAATTGATAATTACTTAAAACTTAAAAAAAAAATAATCTTAAATTTCTTAAGAGAATAATGATTCTTAAGAGCAGTTATTTTTAATTATTTAATGTTAGAATAATAATAATAACTCATGTAAACAAAATAAAATTTTATGCATTTGTTGCTCCACTAAAATACCTATAAATACAAGTAATATAAAAAGAAGTTTTTAAAGTCAATTCCTCCTTTCTTTTTCACTCTATTGCAGAAAGTTCTTTATAAATAATTTTTATTCATTTTGTAAAGTTCATATGGTGCCATCTATGTGTAGATATAGGCAACTGAAATCTAAAAAAAACTAAAATTAATTAAATGAATTTAATTATTGAATTAATATTTGAAAAAACTGTACTCATGTGTCATCCACTACAAGTTAAAAAAAAATGTATTTGAACTTGAGTGGATGAATAAAAAGTAATTTATGAACGATTGAAAATTTGAGCAAGATATATATGTATATATATATATATAGGGAGAGTGTGAGCTGATAGAAGAAATTGATATAAGAAAATTGTTTTAGTTATAATGAATGCATCAGAAACTAATGGGAAACTGAATGTGGAATTTTAAAAATGTTGTGAGAAATAATCTCGTATCTATCTATACTAATTATTTTATCTTACGATAATAATTATTTTCGTAAATAAAATAAACTTTTTAACATAGACAACTCCACTGAAAGCTTGTAAAAAGGAAACCCTTTCATATTCATTGTTTCAGAAATTAATTGAAAACTGTATGTGAAATTGTTAAAATGTTAAATTGTGACAAAAAATACTTTGTAATTTGAACGAATTATTGTTTTTTAAGAAATTTAGAATTTTTTTCAAAAAGTTATACTTATATCCTTTGATTAAAAATATTTTTCAATCCCTTCTATTAACTCACACTCTCACTATACATATCTTGTTCATATTTTCAATCGTTCATAAAATACTTTGTATTCATCCATTCAAGTTCAAACACATTTTTTTTGAACTTGTAGTGGATGACACAGGTTAATACAGTTTTTTCAAATATTAATTCAGTAATTAAATTCATTTAATTAATTTTAGTTTTTTTTAGAATTAAGTTGCATGTATCCACCAATAGAGGGCGCCAGTTAAACTTTAAAAAATGAATGAAAATTATTTATAAAGGCAAAATTATGCAGTAGAGCGCAAAAAAAGTAGGAATGGACTTCAAAAAAAAAATTTTATATTACTTGTTTTATATTACGATAATAATTATTTTCGTAAACAAAATAAATTTTTGGACATAGACTACTCCACTGAAAGCTTGTAAAAAGGAAACCCTTTCTTAATAATTGCTTCAGAAATTAATTGAAAATTGTATATGAAATTGTTAAAATGTTAAATTGTGGCAAAAAAATAATTTGAAAGTTGAACGAATTAATGTTTTTTTTTTCAAAAAGTTATGCTTATATCCTTTGATTAAGAATATTTTTATTTGAAATATAGATTTAAATTATTCACAGCACATGCATATCTAAATAAGAAATATAAAATTCGTGTTATTTAAATAGTATGCAGAAAAATATTATCTAAATTTCTCAAAATATTCCGCGGAATTCAAACATTAAATAATTTATATTTGCATTTTATCAAAGTATTTTCTTAATGGCAAACTTAATAACCTATGCTTTTTTTACAATTACAGTTTCAAATTGTTTGATACATACTTTTTTATTGAACATTTTATTAGATGGTTCCATTTAAATTCTAATCAAAAATGTCTTCCATCAAACGATTTCAAACAAAATGGCGGAAATCTTAGAATGTTCTTAGAATAGTTAGAATAATAGTTCTTAGAATAATCTTAATAGTTAATTTCATACAAAATAATAAAAATTATTTAATTTTGTTTCGTTATCGCATGCTAACTGTGATATATTTTAATATTACACTTGCAGTCGAAAATTCTGTGATTTTTAAGACTTTAAAAATGAAGTTTCGTTATTCAATTTATTTTAAAAGGCGCCATGAAAAATTTTAAGTAACTTTTAAATATTCTCGTTTTGTGTACTATTAGTTTAAAAGAAAAATTATTCATAAGATAATGGATCGAGCAATTACATTTTTAAATTAAAAAAAAATATTGGAATACTTATATTTTCAAGTGAAAATGGAATCCAAGAACATGTGCGTGTCATTTTTTCAAATAGCATTGTTTATTTCTGTAATAATACGAAAATTGTATTTTTGTAAACTTTTGTTGATCTACAGAATTTTGAATGAAATTCTGTACATCGAAAAAAGTTCATTTATAATATATTAATATTTATTTTAAGTAAATTAATTATTGTATTTAAATTATTGTTTAAATTATTCATATTGTTAAGTTACGTTAATTTAAATTATTGTATTTCTAGTAAAGATGATATTTAATATCAATAGATAATATTGTTAAAATAGAAATGAAAAAAAGAATTGTACGATTTTTGTAAGACATTAACAAAATAAATAACTTTTTCTAAATAAAAAATAGATAACAATAATAATAAAACAATAGATAATCATAGAAAACATTTTTAATTAGATTAATTCATTTAAAATGATTAAAATGCCTTTCACAAATGTAAGAAATAAATGCATAGTAAGTATAATTCTTTGAAATGATATTCTAAATATAAAATTCATCAATTAATTCTACTACAAGGAACATTTTCACATGTAATTTGACTGTTAAAAATAAAAATATGTTTTTGCTTCTAATCAAAATAAATTTAAAAAGGAACAAACGTATTATAATAAAACAGAAACATAATTTTTTTCTCTTCACTGAAAATATTGTTAGCAAACAAACAACTCATTTCGTTCTACTCGCAATATTTACCCTCAAATGACTGCAGAAAAATGTTTGCAAACTTCCTTTGTTTGTTTTACCTAGACGGCATATTTTCTCACCATTTTTAGCATAACAGCTGTTCAAAAAAATTATTATTTGTTTTGTGTTTTTATCTTCGTGATTTTTTTTCTTCATATTTTGTTTGATTCTAGTTCTTCCGAGATGTTTATTATTCTGTTGTTTACTCAATGTCTACAGAATTTATCTTGAAGTCTGAAACACATTTCCTTCGTTTTCTTAACTGAGATCAGGAAAACTTTTAGAAGAAAAAGAATGATACTGTATAATTCTGTTTGTTCAAAGAATAAAATAAATTTTTATATATATTTTGTTTTCGAAATTCTGAGACTAATGTTTTGTATTTTCAATGGAATAATAGGTTAATAATTAAACGTTTTTCCTTTAAAAAATACAAATTTTATTTTGACATTCAATAATTAATAGAAAAGGGGAGAAAAAAATGCTGAAATCTGCTCGGCCAATTTCAACTTATTATGTGTGAGCATTCGAGAGCGGAAGAATAAACTGAGGAATATGCCAATGTTTAATAATGCAAGATGTATATGAAGCAATTGATTAGAATGCAACAGGAATATAGCAATGTAGAATTGATCAAGAATTTCATAAAGAATGAATTGTTAAGAATCTCTAAAAGAATATGCAAAAATAAGATAAATGTAGTCGTAAATGAAGAATGAAGCATTCTGAATTCTACAAGAAGCGTTATCACATTCAATAGCCAAAAGTTTGGAAATTCTAGGCATAAATGAAGAATGAAGTATTCCAAATACGATAAAAAGCTCAATAGGCATGGGAAAATGCCAAAAGTGATCAATGTGAAAATTCAAGAAGAAGGAATTGATCAACGCACTACGAGTACTTATGGATATACAAATGTTTAAAATCCCAAGTCAAAACATGAAAAGTGATTCAAAACCATACTACAAAGCACTTCAATCAAAAGCCAAATTCTCCAGAAAATTCCGGAAGACTAGCGTTATTCATGAATCATTTCAAGAGTTAAGGAGGCCCAAAGTATCATTTTCATCCAAAATTTGGAATGGATTTTTATTTGAGTGGCACCCATTTTCAGATGACGCCACGGACCTCTAACATCATGCTGAGACACGATGAAATATTATTCTTGGAAAACCAATTTGGGAGACACATCTATTTTCATGGAATGCATCATGCTTTCTCAAGCAGCTTATTCATTTCAGAAATCCTTTTAAATTTGAATAACGAATCTTTAAAACAGTGTAGCAAATGTATTTGTTATTAAAATGATGATTAAATTATAATATGAGTTATTAATTATGATGCTGTAGTTAAAATAATAGGATTCTATAAAGAAAGCAACCTCGTTAAGTTAACCTCGTAAGTTTTAACAATTAATGTCTCAGTTAGATAAAAAAATTAATATATAATCAGTGTAATTATTTCAATTTTAATTTGAGTGATTTTAGGGCCTGAATGGCAGAGTGACTAGCACTCGGTACCACAGGTTTGGGGTTCGAATCCCGGCGGTGCCATGGATGTTTGTAGTGGTTCGGAATCCACTTTAAACCGGTCTAATAGGATCGTAGAGCGTTGCGGGGGCATTGTTACTACGCGTCCGTGGCTTACCTTCAAGTGACACGCGCCCCCTGGGTAATGCAAAGTGAGTAACGTCTGTGCAGCGCTTGCCTTAAGGCATCCAAAACCAAGCTGTCTAAGTATTTGTCAGCTGCATTAGAAAGAAAAAAAAAAAATTTTGAGTGATCTTAGTTTGGGTACTTTAATTTTAGGTAACCTCGATTCTTCGTTGCGAGGTCTGCCCTTAGCTTTACGATATGGGCCCAAGGTCCTCACTTGCTTTCTGCTAACATTACAGTCAAGTATAAGTTACAGATGCACATGTCTATTGTATTTCACTAATGAACAATCAGAAATTCACATTCACCAGTCATCATTGAATCATATCATTCAATAATGCTAAAAATTTATTCGTTCGTTCGCCCATTTTTTTTTAAATGAAATAATTGCGTATAAAGTTTCAAATGAATGCTGCGAAAAATAAAAGAACACAACTCTTACTTTCAATGGTAAGTTTTCCGAGTAAGTATGAAAATAATAATAAGCAAATATAGTAGTAAACATTTTTGAATTTTTTAAACACTATACCCTATCAGTTTAGCAGCTATAAATTAGACTGCTTCAAGAAGTTTAAATTCTGTTGTTGCTGTTGTTACCTATGGCTTTATTGGAACTCAATCCATACAGATTAGGCCACTTACCGTAGAAAGAAAAAGAGCACAGAAACAAATCAAAATTACAAAAGTAAATAACCAGACATTCTTACCAAAAACGACCATAAAGCAGAGTTACTTAGGGGACAGTTAAATGTTCTAAGGATAAAAATTTAAAAAATTAGAAGCACCCTAATCAAAATCCATGTGATCAGGATATTCTTTCTCTGGCCCTCCAGTAAAGAGTAGGCAAATGATCATTCTGTTGTAAGTTAGAGTCCAGTCCCGAGCCAACATGCGAAGGGGCCTTATTCCTTTTCTCTGTCTTACATAAAACACATATAGCAGATAGGCTGAAAGGTTCCTAGGCTGACACATAGATGGCGCTACTAATATTAAATCCATATGATTTTTAGTTAGCCCTAATCTTCAAAAGGCACGTGTATACATTTGACAGCTGCTGCACTATTAGTATGTGAGTTATTAGTATGTGACAATGGAGGAAACATGGCTCCATCATTTCACACTGGAGTCAAATTGACAGTCAGCCGAGGGGACCGCACGTGATGAACACTAAATATGCTATAACTCACATACTAATAGTGCAACAGCTGTCAAATTTATACATGTGTCTTTTGAAGCTAAGGCCTAACTAAAATTTATATGGATTTAATACTAGTAGCGCCATCTATGTGTCAGCCTATCAACGTTTCAGCCCACCTGTTATCAGAGTTCACAATCCTTGTTTGATCAGATTGTCGGCCAGGCAATTGGGTCCAATTATTAATCTAAAATTGGCAACAACCTCTTTGCGAGTTTTTCCACTCATACCAGTATGTTAACATTCCTCTCTACAAAACGTTTTTTAATTTCTTGAAATTTAACGCCAGACAAGCCACCTGCTTTCCACTGTAGAATATTAAATAAAAAGTTTGGTCGACGCACAGTCATTTTTCTTGGGCTAGTAGCATCTAGTTATTACTCATTTATCATCACTCAGGAGGCGCGTCTAACTTAAAGGTTGTCACAGGTGTGAGTTAACATTACCTCCCTGGGTAAATTCTTTTGCAATATCCTTTTTTATGCTTATTTATAACATTTGGCGACCTTCGAATGGCGCCAATGGTATACGAGGGTAACTCTGAAATTTTTGAGACAGTGGTAAACGACAAACGTAGGAAGAAAAAAATTATTCGCTAAATTTGTAAATTTAAACTCTTTTATGGCCGCATATGATAATTTGTGGCAACAATTTCAATTTAGCTGTCGTAGAATAGATTTTGGAAGAAAAGAAAATGGAATTGACGCGAGAGCATTATCGCGCTATAATTTTCTATGATTTTAAAGTGGGGTTAAATCAAGAAGAATGCCTTCAACGTCTACAACTATCATATGGAGACGAAGCTGCATCGCGTGCTACTGTATTTAGATGGTTTACAGAATTTCGTAGAGGTCGAAGTTCTCTGCTGGGTCAAGAACACACAGGAAGACCTTCATCAGCTGTAGTTCCAGAAAATGTGTCGCCATATGAAAATTGTTAGTCGATGATAATTGCTGCACTTAACAAATGATACAGAAGAAACTTATCATTGGATTCCCAGCTATACATAAAATTATTCATGAAGAACTACATATGAAAAAATTAGTTTGTCGTTGGCATCCCCCCCAATAATTTAACAGAACACCAAAAAACGGAGCTTGTCAAAATCTGCAAAGAAACCATAAAGTTACTTAACGATGGTGGACACCGACTTATTTCTAAAATCATAACTGGTGATGAAACTTACATACCGTTTTTTGACGTTCCAACACGACAATAAAGTAAAGTATGGGTCTTTGAAGATGACCCGAAACCAACAATGGTTAAAAGACAACGAGCAAATAAAATGTAATGTATGCCGTTTTCTTCAGAAGTGCGCGACTGGTCAAAGCCATCAAGCTGGAGGGACAGAAGACAGTCACAGCCAACTGGTACAACAATAAGTGTCTTCCAGAAATACTTCAAGAAGTGAATGTAAGGGAACTTATGCTTCACCATGATAATGCATCTTTTATACGGCAAGATCGACAGTCGAATTTTTTAAACAAAAATACATCAAAGCTGCGACATAAACTTGTCCCGGAAAATTAAGGATAGCGGGAGAATTTGGCCAAAAATGTATTTGGCCGTAATATAAAAATTTCCATAGGAATAATTTTTTTGTTCGCTCCAGAGGATGTAGAACTACGCCACGAATCGATAGGCACCATCCGCGTGTCTGTGAGAAATTATTTGTAGAAGTTATGGGCATGCGCTCGCAGAGTCCAGATTGCGCATTTGCCGATATACCCTGGGTCCATATCGGGAGAAATTAACGTGCTAGGCCCACAATGTGGATGTCGTTAAATAGCGTTTCACGCCCGTAGTTAAACCCCTTAAAAGAATTGGCCTAGCAAATTTAGTTCCATAGATACATGCAAGTATGCGTTTAATTCACAAATACACGCTCTGGGGGCTCTCCGAGCTGTTTTAAGCGAGTTTATGCTATGTGATTTTTTTTTTTTAATCTCAAAAAAAATTTACGTGGCCGCCGTTTTCATTCCGAAGATGAGATTGATGAGGCTATAAAAGCATATTTTTCATCAATTCCAATAAATGGATGGCTTGAAGTATTTAAGTTTTGGAAAAATCGTCTGCAAAAGTGCATTGATGTTGGAGGGGACTACTTTGAACACTCTCAAAATTTGGTAAGTTAAACTTGTACCATTTAGCCGCATCTCACAAATTTCAGAGTGATCCTCGTATATATATATCTATAATCCCTCGTACGTCGTAGTCATAATAGACACAAAACGGTCAAAGTTGCAATAGAAGCAAAGTAACTTATAATTTCAACTAAATTTACATTCTAGCAACTGGTATGGCGAATCAAAAAAGAACAAGTATATAGAGTTAGAAATAGAACTTTCAAAATGAATTGTGTAAAAATTAATATTAAATGGAGGAACAAATGTAGCTGAGAAAGCTTTGAATAAAATTATATTAGGAAAAACAATTAGCTCACAATTAAAAAAAGAATGTGCATAGTGTGTGTAGTAGTGGGATAAAATGATTTTTTTTTTGATGACAAAAATTCAACACAGTTTAACAATGGGAAAAAATTTCCTCCGAATTTTTTTTTTTTTAATTTTGCCATGATGCTAAACTAGTTGAAAAGAAAAAAATAATTTTGTTTTACATTTGTTTACAGCAGGTTTTTATTTCATTCACTTTAAACCGTAGGTCCCGGTCTAATAGGGCTGTAGAGGATTGACCGTAGGGCTGACAATCCTACCCCGTAAAAAGAAAACATCTCTCATCTCGAAATCTGCCAGTAGGCAGTCGGCCTTGGCCCACCGTGGGGATGTTGTGCCAGTGATGATGATAATGATGAAGTTTTTATTTCCTAACTTTATTTTTAAAAAAGTTATTTTTATATAATAAACAAAAAACTGATTTTATTATTCTTGCTAATAGCATATGAAATGGCCTTATAGGACTGTTTATGGAAATAGAATATTTCAACATGATATTAAATACTGCTTTACAAATTATGCAAAAAAAACTTGGACAATAAAAATCATAGCTTCTATAAACAAAAACGCTTTAACACATTATCGTAACTGATAATTAAAAATATAATTTCTGAATAAGAGTACAATGAAATTAAGTATAAATTAAGTGTATAAACTTCCTCTGCCTACATATAAACAAAAATAGTTCTTTAGAAAAATGCTTTTTTTAAAGAAATTAAAAATTAAAAATATTTTTGAATATTTAATAAAAAAAGCTTGTGTATATTAAAACAGTTTGTGATTTAAGTAGGTTGTTTACATACAACAAGTAATATGTAAAAAAAAATTAAAGTCAATTCCTAGTTTTTTTTTTACTCTATTGCAGAAAGTCCTTTATAAATAAAGTTGACATTTTCTTCTTTCATCTGGTGCCATCTATTGGTGGAGACATGCAATCTAAAAAAAAACTAAAATTAATTAATTAAATTTAATGAATGAATTAATATTTGAAAAACTGTATTAACATCCGGCGTCATCCGCTACAAGTTCAAAAAAATGTATTTGAACTTGAGTGGATGAATTCAAAGTATTTTATGAACGATTGAAAATGTGAACAAGATATATATAGGAAGAGTGCGAACTAATTGTAGGAATTTAATAAAAAGCTCATGCATTTTAAAAACTTTTCAAAAAATAATAGTGCACCAACAACATTTTTTGTTTACAAAATAAAGCTAATAAGCTATTAATTTTCTACTTTACAGCCATGAGCTACTTATTTAAAAATTTGCTGCTATTTTTAAGAAAATCTTTTTTAGGTTGAAAAGTCTTTTCCACTTTGCTTTGAACGAATCTAGTCGAATTCTCGATGCATTTTTAATTTATTTAAAAATAACTATCGAACACGGAAGAAATTTTTCTAGAATATCTGAAAGATCGTATTTCATTTTACAAGTTTAGAAATACTTATCTGCTATGGAAAACGGAAAATTCCTAAAATGCATTTTTCTAATTTAACCGTAACCAAACACCAACTACTGAGGAATGTATATTAAACTTAAAATAAGTATTTCAGTTTTAAAATAAATATTTAACTTAAGATATTGAACTTTAAGTGGAAATCTAAGGAGAAAAATTTACTTTCAGAATAAAATGTTTCATTAATGCAATTTTTAAAAAAATAATTGCACGTAATCTGTACTGTAGATGATTCCATACTAATTCATTAAATTTGAATATTCATTGAATTTGAATACATTGAATATTTTAATTTGCCGGTCCGAGGCAAATTAAACGAAATATATATTTATATATTATATCCATCTCCTGTTCTACTTTTTTTAAATATTATTTTTTTCTTCCTTTTTTTCAAAGGATTTATGATCTTTTTATTTTCTCTATTTTTATTCTACAAAACATAAATCGACGGAAATAGCAAGAACAGACAACTTTCAATTGGTAAAACGTTAAAAGCGGAAATTCTTTGTTAGTTATAGCTGTAGATTAGCACCTACAAGCGATATCTCTTTCTCGGGGAACAGACATATGGGAATACAATATAGGTGAATTAGACCTCACATGTGACAGACTGCGCATTTTAAGCCAGTGGCGTTTTCGTTTAGCGCGAGCTCTAATATTGTTGATTACGTATAGAAAGATTGCAGACATATAGCATCATTGTGAAGATTGTTGAAAATATTAAAAGTATAGCATAGCTAGTGCTTGTTTGGGTTATTCGTAAAATATTTCAACCACAAAAGGGTTACTCAAAAACGTAAGGTTGATTCAGAGTGCCGTGCTTAATGCGATTTAATGAAATCGCAATTTCATTCATCTCATTAACATATTTTAAATGCAATACTTGTATATTGTTTTTAAAATTTTAGAAAAATTTATCTTGGCCCGCCAAACTTCTTTTTTTTTGATTTTCGGCCCTCGCCCGAAAAAGTTTTCCCATCCCTTACATAAACGGTTCTTTTTGACTGTTTTAAAATATTTCAGCCTAATCAAAGTATTTAATCGGTAATTTTTATTGATACTTCTCCGCACTTTTATTGACATCTTTAACGGTTGAGGATATATTTCCTCATCATCTATGAAAAATAGGAAAATTTTCTCTTATTTTTACCTGTTTCCTTGTATTAGAATGATCTAAAATTTTTATTAACCTCTTTCGGGTATTATTTTTAAAATAACAGGTGGACTGAAAGGTCCGTAGGCTGACACATATGGCGCTACTAGTGTTAAATCCATATAATTTTTAGTTAGCCGCCCTAACCTTCAAAAGACACATATATAAATTTTACAGCTGTTGCACTATTAGTATGGGAGTTGTAGCATTTTTAGTGAATCAACTTTTGTGATATGATGGAGCCATGTTTCATCCATTGTCACATATCGACGCAAAAATTCGGATTTATTACGATTGAACAGCTTTAAACACTGCTTAGATTCATCAATTCGTTGTTGTTTTGGGTCGATTGTGAGCTCGCGCGGCACCCATTTTGAACAGAGCTTTCGCATATCCCAATATTCATTCACGATATGTCCAACACGTTCCTTTGATATCTGTAGGGTCTCAGCTATCTCAATCAACTTCACTTTACGGTTATCAGAAATTATTTTGTGGACTTTTTTGATGTTTTTGTCGGTAACAGCCTCTTTGGGGCGTCCACTGCGTGCATCGTCCTTGGTGCTCATTTCGCCTCGTTTAAATTTAGCAAACCACTTCTATACGGTTGATTTTCCTGGTGCAAAGTCCGAATAATGTTTATCAAGCCAAGCCTTGACTTCAATAGTATTTCCTTCGCCAAAAAAGCAATGCTTTATTAACACACGAAATTCCTTTTTATCCATTTTTTGAAACTAACAAAAGTTGCTTCCCTAAAATTGCTATAACTCACATACTAATAGTACAACAGCTGTCAAATTTATACACATGTCTTTTTAAGGCGAGGGCTAACTAAAAATTATATGGATTTAATATTAGTAGCGTCATCTATGTGTCAGCCTATGAACATGTCAGCCCAACTGTTATGTCCGATGTCGAATAAACCTAACTTAATAAACGTCTTGTTTGGACGAGAAATATTTTATTTGCTATACAACAATTGTTTGCTATACGACTTGCGTGCTGTATAACGTTTGCCAAATGGATTGCAGACAAGTACCACTCCGATAAAGAGAAAATAATCATTGTTAAATGAGATTATCTGGAATATTCAAACTATATCACCCCCAAGAAAATTGAAGCAAATGCTAAAATTCATTGCTGTAGTATAGAAATGTAAAAATTCATTGTTATACAGTAGAACCTCTGTAAGTCGAACTTCGAGGGAGACGCCAAATAATTCGAGTTGTAGAGTTTTCGACTTATGGAGGATTTTGTAAAGAAATACTTGACTTGTAAAGGTCTAGATTCTTAGTTAGTGTGGTAAAATAAATAAAAATTCAAGTTACAGAGGTAATAAACATGTTTATTTGCAACTAAAAAATTATTTTATGTACTACAATAAAAAAATCAAAATAATTCCGAAGTAACCTTAAAATTAAAAATATTATGTGTTAAAAAAAGTCAATTATTATTATTACTTTTTTTTTTTTTTTTTTTTTTGCTTTAGACAATTCGATCGTTCTCTATTTATAGCATTATCTAAGCTATAATGAGCAGAAAATTCTTTTTCTTCCGAATTGCTATTTTATAAAATTGGTTATTCTATTTACTACATACTCATACATTGTTTTCTAAGAAACAATGATATGCATTGTCGACAAATCCTTAAAGTCAGTAACTTATTTTTCTTCGAGTTATAGAGGTAATTAGTTTGAAATGATCGAGTTGTAAAGGCTGTAAAAAAGATTGTAAAATCAAACATTGCTAATGTTCGAGCAGAGGTCTAATTTTTTTTTTTCGAGTTACGGAGGGCAAATATATACCAAAATGGCTTGTGGGGTTGACTCATTATTTTGACTTATAGAGGGCTGAAATTTCGAGTCATGGAGGTTTTGGGACTTGAAGGGAAGGGAACAAAATTTTTTTTCGAGTTTTGGAGGTTTTCAACTTATGGAGGTTCGACTGAAAGAGGTTCTACTGTAGTTTACAGTGTTAATTAGGTATACGTTCACTTTGGAATAAATTCTCGGTACACTACGTCTTGTTTGGGTGTGAAACATTTTATTTCGTATAATTGCAGCATTTATTTGAAATACGACTTGCGAGCCTTAAAATCTTTTCCAAATGGATGGTTGATAAAAACTTTGCAGACAAATAACTTTCTTGACAACCAAATTTTCTTTCAACTTTCCGGAGAAATAAATTGAGACAATTAGTACAAATTAAACCAAATGATGTAAATTAAATTCATTTAGCAATAAAACCTCGCAACAAAATCTTTACCAGCAAATAAAAATTGAAATTGAATTTTTATGTACAGTATGGACAATTTGATTGGAGACCGTCGCGACAGAAGACCAAATAAAGGTCTATCGGAAAAATTATAGCGAGAGACATCGACATAGAAAGAAAGATTAGAAAGCTACGTGGAAGCATTTAACAAGTTAGGTAAACATTTGCTGTTCGGATTTAATGCCGTTATGTTATTAAATTTATTACTAAGCTAAAAGGATTGTGCGATAATTTATTGAACCTAATGCCCACTGATGGGTAAATTAAGAAATTTTGTTATAAATTACTTTAGCTAATATTTAATTAATGGAGGCGTAATTTCCTTTGCTTAGATTTAAATTAATAATATTTTAAAAAAAATATTTCAAATGTATTAAAATATATATTTTAATACACAAGGTTAAATGTTTTTCAATTCATTCTATTAGCTCACACTCTCCCTATATATATCTTGCGAAAAATTTTCAATCGCCAATAAAATACTCTTTATTATCCACTCAAGTTCAAATACATTTTTTTTGAACTTATAGTGGATGACACTGGATGTGAATACAGTTTTTTCAAATATTAATTCAGTAATTAAATTTTATTAATTAATTTTAGTTTTTTTAGAAATAAGTTGCGTATATCTACCAATAGATGGCGCCAGATAACTTTAAAAAAATGAATGAAAATTATTTATAAATAACTTTTTGCAATATAGGGACAAAATGTAGGAATTGACTTTAAACTTTTTTTTTTTTTTTATATTACTTGTTAACTTGATGTTAGTTATATACAATTTAATATTTTAAAAATAAAAAAAACTGTAAAATATATATTTAATTGGAAAAAATATCATTTCTTTTATTTTGACAGAATAAGCCTTCGGGTTCGAGTCCCAGTGATGCCATAGATGTTTGTAATTGTTCGTAATCTACTTTAAACCATAGGTCGTGGTCTGATCTGATCGTAAAGCGTTGGGTGTAGGGCTAAAATTCCTTCCCCGTAAAAAGAAAAATAACTCCTATCTTGAATTCTGCCAATAGGCTTTGGCCCTCTATGAAGCTGTTCCACCAATGAAGAAGAAGAAGCATCTAATGTGATCATTAAAAATATACTTGTTAGTTAACTCCGTAAACTTCTGATGCAGTGAAAGCCTTTTCGAAGCACAGCATGTCTGAAATAATCCTGCAGAAGATTGACGGGATAAATCCGTAAATTGGAAATACTCTGCATTTGATCTTAGGTAAAAGTGAAGAAATAAGCTCTTTAACAGGTGGGCTGAAAAGTCCGTAGGCTGACACATAGATGGCGCTACTAGTATTAAATCCATATGATTTTTTGTTAGCCCTAACCTTCAAAAGACACGTGTATAAATTAGTGAAGCAACAAAAATACAAATACTGCCAAAACTTTAACAGATGGGCTGAAAGGTCCCTAGGCTGACACATAGATGGTGCTACTAGTATTAAATCCATATGATTTTTAGTTAGCCCTAACCTTCAAAAGACACGTGTATAAATTTGACAGCTGTTGCACTATTAGTATATGAGGTATAGCATTTTTAGTGTTCATCACGTGCAGTCCACTCGGCTGACTGTCGATTGGACTCCGGTGTGAAATGATGGAGCCCTGTTTCATCCATTGTCACATATCGACGCAAAAATTCGGGTTTATTACGACTGAACAGCTCCAAACACTGCTTAGAATCATCCATTCGTTGTTGTTTTGGGTCGATTGTGAGCTCGCGCGGTGCACACTTTGAACAGAGCTTTCGCATATCCAAATATTCATTCACGATATGTCCAACACGTTAATTTTTCTGCCATTATCCACAACGTTAATTTTTCTGCCATTATCTATAATTTCCAGTTAGTTGTTACGCTTAAGTAAAATTTTCTGCGTATTATTCTTGTCATGAAGCTTTACCCAGCAAGTCAATAAAACGGAGTTATTATCATTCTGTGTTTTTTATCCAACCTATTACAGCAACAATAAGATATTCGCTGTCGCGGGCCGGATTTGGCCCTAGTTTGGAGACCTATGTGTTAGATTAATGAACTCTGTTGCAGCATATTTTTGTTGTTTTCTCTGTTCTTTTTTTTTTTTTTTTTTTTTTTCATTCTTCTTTTTTATTGCTGTAACTGTTCATAATCTGCCATTGGAAATAAAAAAATTAAATAAATAAAAAAAATTCTCTGTCACTGCCTTCCGACTACAAAGAGACAGTGCGCCCACAATGAGCACGTGACTCGACTACTGCGCGATTTGCAAAGGTAAAAATTGTGTGTCCGGTGAGTTTACTGAATTTGGTAAACTTATTTTAGTCTTTGACGGCCTCACAGTTTGCCCTTAGCTATAAGTGATTTTGGCCCTTGGTACTTACTGGAGTAAACAGCATGGCCCTATGGCTAAAAAGATTGGAGACCCCTGATCTAACATATCCCACTATCGCTCGGCGAGAAAAGTCTTTCTCAGAGCAGGACAGTGGAGTAGATGCGTGGAGTCCATGGCCTCTCCAGAGCTGCATATTGGAGAAGGAACAATTTTGAGTCTGTAAAGATGGTTTCGCAGGCAGTCAAATTAGCCTGCATAATAGCAAAGACTTCAATCAATATCCTTCTCACACAGAGTCAGCAAAAGCTCTTGGATTGAGACAGTCCACCGGCATCGAAGCACAGCACTCGAAGAGTATCAAAGTGAGGGGAGGAAGACATAATGCCAATTTGCAGATCTGTTAGCCACTAAAAAGTGTTATCCAGGTGCACCACGGGGAGGTAGATCTTCTGCGCAACCTCGGTCTACTGCGCACTCTCATTCTTTGTTCAATTGAGCACTGCGCCATCTGCAATAGTTTAACGACTCCTCTGTGCTAGTCAACTGGTCTGATGGCCAACTGGTTAGAGCTGTGGTCTTAGCTACCACAGGATTCAGGTTTGAATCCGGGCGGTAGCATTAATATTTGTGAGTGGATCGGAATCCATGTTAAAATGTAGATCCCGGGCAAATGAGCCTAAAATGTGCACAAAATGACCTCACAGCGACAAGCTAATTCTCTTTACTTTGCTTGACGCCTGTAAATTTAACATATCCATTTCTGGTATAGACGCAGAACAATGCTTTTGTGCATTATGTAATTTAAACTTATTATTTAATTTTATCTTTGTACATTATTATAATTTAACATCATAATTTTAACATTATTATTTAATAAATATATATTTTTTCTTTCTAATGCAGCTGGCAAACTCTTAGACAGCTTGGTCTTGGATGCCTTAAGGCAAGCGCTGCACAGAAGTTACTCACTTTGCATTACCCAGGGGGCGCGTGTCACTTGAAGATAAGCCACGTACGCGGAGTAACAATGCCCCCGCAACGCTCTACGATCCTATTAGACCGGGACCTACAGTTTAAAGTGGATTCCGAACCACTTCAAACATCCATAGCACCGCCGGGACTCGAACCGTGTGGTACCGAGCGCTAGCCACTCGGCCATTCAGGCCTTACAAATTACTATATTGTGACCTATTCTGGTAGTTTAATCTACCACTTTTAGTTTTCCATACCAAAATACCATTATAAATACCAGATAACAAACTTCTACTATCGCCACCGGGACTCGAACGCGAAACTTGTGGTACCTAGCGCCAGAGCACTAGCTACGCGGTCATTCAGGCCCCGGTGGCATTAATATTTGTGACTGGGTCGGAATCCATGTTAAAATGTAGGCCCCGGTCTAATGAGCCTAAAGTGTGCACAAAATGACCGCACAGCGACAAGCTTCTCTTTACTTTGCTTGACGGTTGCAGATTTAGCATATCCATCTCTGGTATAGACGCAGAACAATGCTTTTTTTGCATTATTTAATTTAAACTTATTTAACTTTATTTTTGTGCATTATTTAATTTTAACATTATTATTTAATAAATATAGAGTGGAAGATATATTAATAGAGAGTTTGCAAGAATTCTCTAATAAAATCAAGAACCTTTCTTCTCGCAGAAACATAGGTACAAAAATCCCAATTTTAGGAGAAAGAGAAAAGATAGATATTTAGTATGAAAAGTAAATTATCTCACAAAACAATTCATTAATAAACAATAGCCGCAATTTAATAATTAATGTTTAGTAAACCACTGCAAAATAATTTCATTTCTAAAGCGAGAATTAATGTCCCAGTGCAGTTCGGAATTTCGCGAAAATTTATATCTTTTGCGCAAATAAACAATTTCCCTCTGCCATTGATTGTCCTCTAATAAATCATCTGTTCGTAAATTTTTTTTAAACAATCAATAGCTTACTTAAGTGGACGAAAAGTATTTAGTTATTAATGAACAATAAATGGCATCAATAACAGATAACGAATCACAGAAGACAACCAGTCACGAATAAAACAAGTAATAAAAAATTTTTTTTTAAAGTCAATTCCAATTTTTTTCACACTTTATTGCGGAAAGTCATTTATAAATAATTTTCATTCATTTTTTTAAGTTTATCTGGAGCCATCTATGGGTAGATGCATGCAACTTAAATCTTAAAAAAAACCTAAAAATGAATCAATTAAATTTACTGAATTAATATGTGAAAAAACTGTATTCACATCCAGTGTTCATCCACTACAAGTTCAAAAAAAATATATTTGAACTGGAGTGGATGGATAAAAAGTATTTTATGAACGATTGAAAATTTGAACAAGATATATATAGGGAGAGTGTGAGCTAATAGAAGAAAGTGAAAAAAAAACCCAGTTAAACTTGAAATTTAAAACAGCATATAAGTTTCATCTAGCCCGACTCGGGGCTCAGTGGCAATGGGCGCCTTGGAAAAAAACTTAAAGTCACACACAGCAAGATCAGGTGAATAGGGTGGGTATTCCATCACTTTGATTGGTTTTTGTTTAAGAAATTCGACTGTCGATCTTGTCGTATGAGAAGAAGCAATAGAGAGTTTTTGCATACCGTACGTTAGTTACCGTAGGACGTCCGTTAGCTTTTTCTTTCTAGCACGCATGCTCAGTTTCCTGCGCGCTAGGGAGAAAAAGCTAACGGGCGTCCTACGTAACTAACGTACGGTATGCAAAAACTCTCTATTATCAGGGGGAAGCATGAGTTTCCTTACATTCACTTCTTGAAGAATTTCTGGAAGACACTTATTGGGGTACCAGTTAGCTGTGACTGTCTTCTGTCCCTCCAGCTTGATGGCTTTGACCAGCCCCGTACTTCTGAAGAAAACGGCATACATTACTTTTTTCATTGCCCTTTGTCTTTTCACCATTGTTGGTTTGGGGTCATCTTCAATGACCCATACTTTACTTTATTGCCGTGTTGGAACGTAAAAAAACGGTATGTAAATTTCGTCACCAGTTATGATTTTAGAAATAAGTCGGTGTCCACCATCGTTAAGTAACTTTATGGTTTCTTTGCAGATTTTGACAAGCTCCGTTTTTTGGTGTTCTGTTAAATTATTGGGGGGATGCCAACGACAAACTAATTTTTTCATATGTAGTTCTTCATGAATAATTTTATGTATAGCTGGGAATCCAATGATAAGTTTCTTCTGTATCATTTGTTAAGTGCAGCGATTATCATCGACTAACAATTTTCATATGGCGACACATTTTCTGGAACTACAGCTGATGAAGGTCTTCCTGTGTGTTCTTGATCCAGCAGAGAACTTCGACCTCTACGAAATTCTGTAAACCATCTAAATACAGTAGCACGCGATGCAGCTTCGTCTCCATATGATAGTTGTAGACGTTGAAGGCATTCTTCTTGATTTAACCCACTTTAAAATCACAGAAAATCACAGCGCGATAATGCTCTCGTGTCAATTCCATTTTCCTTTCTTCCAAAATCTATTCTACGACAGCTAAATTGCAATTGTTGCCAGAAATTATCATGTGCGGCAATAAAAGAGTTCAAATATACAAATTTATCAATTTTTTTTCCTGCGTTTGTAGTCTGCCACTGTCTCAAAAATTTCACAGTTACCCTCGTATTTGTAAAGCACATATATTTATTTGCATTCGATACCTTCAACAGTTTTGAATAATCTATTTTAATATCTTTTATAAATCTGCGTTATTATAATGATAATAAATATCCTGGTTATAAAATCTTTATTTTGCTGTATTCAATAGACTAAACAACCATAAAAAAAAAATTGAAGCAAGATAATAAACACTAAACACTGACATAGTCGTCTTTGAACTCAGATGATATCTGTTACCTCATTCAGCAATACATTCATCTTCCAAATCGAAACATTATGAAGGATTCGCCTTTAACTGCAGATATTACACTGATCTGATAATAAATCGCATTTTCTTCATCATCAGTTTTTGCAACTTCCCATTTTCGGTGTGTTAGAAAGAAAATGACCTTCAAAAGACTTAATCAAACCTTGCATTTTTACCAATAACGAAATACCTTATCACTGTGAAATGAACTTGGATCTTGAATTGTTAAAAGGAATTATGTTTTCCTTATCATCAGTTTTGTGGTACTTTGCATTTTATATGTATACAAAAGTGAATGACCACCAAAATACTTAATAAAACTGCGCATTTGTACCAATACTCTATCACTGCGAAATGCACTCTGATCTTGAATTACGAAATGTGAAAAGGAATTAAGTTTTCCTAATCATCAAGTTTCTGGTGCTTTGCATTTTGCTTGTATACAAAAGTAAATACCAATATAATAAATATCACAATTAGTAATATCTAGATGCTATAGTACCAGTAATAATAATACCAGTACACCCATAAATACCAAAAGTAAATAATACAATACTAATAAAGCAGCGCATTTGTACCGTTACCTTAACATTGTAAAATGCCCTCGGATCTTGGAAGATGGTAATCCTAAAAATTCCTTTCTGTGAATAGAATGTGAATACTCTCTATTGTAAAAGATTTCTAAAGCAATAACTCATTAAATTTAGCTAGGCTTACGTGAAGATCATGGTAAAAAAAAAAAACTGATCCGAAGCAGAATTTACACTAATGTTCTTTCTAACGTTTATAAATAATGAACTTTTTCAATTCCTACTATTAGCTCCCACTCTCCCTATATATATCTTGTTCAAATTTTCAGTCGTTCATAAAATACTTTTTAGTCATCCACTCGAGTTCAAGTAAATTTTTTGAACTCGTAGTGGATGACACTTTATGTTAAGATAGTTTTTACAGAATTGATTAATTCATTCAATTTAATTAATTCATTTTAGTTTTTTTAGATTTAAGTTGCATGTATCTAATAATAGATGGCGCCAGATCGAAGAGGAAAATTTCAATTTTATTTATAAAGGACTTTTCTGCAATATATTGAAAAAAAAATATGAATTGACTTTATTTTTTTTTTTCCATATTACTTGTTTTTAAAAAAAATGCTTTTGTATATGCTTGTGTGTATGTAATTTAGTTAACAACAATTTTACTTGTGCTACGTTTCAGACCCCATTTTAAAGTGAAGGTTTGGTTTTATAGATGTCCTTAATTTAGTATAAATATCGGTTGTTTAATATTGATAGTACACATTGTTAGTGCACTTCATTATGGGTGTATTATTACCATTAGTACTACCTGTTCCTAAGAGAAATAAAACTCTTAGCAAGGTAGTGAATTGGATGTACAAAGTTATAACAACATTATACAAAGTATTTATTATCAAAATTCGAAAAGGTAATCTATCGCAATACATTGGAAATCCCTCACCAAAATTGAATATTGATAATTCTTGAAGTCTGAATTTAATTGAATTATTTTGTCTGAATAATTAATTCTTAATTAATTCTGAATAATTAATTCTTCTTTTATTCTTGAAGTTTTAATTTAATTTTTTTCTTTTCTCTTTATTGTTATTGTTATTACCGAAAAGGCTTCATATCGTGAACACTTAAGGAAGGGTAGGAAAGAAGGTAGGAAGGTAGGAAGGACATGATTGTCGAGAATATCACAGTATCTATCGGCATTCATCGCACCATCAACCTTCACCAGTGGGCCAGCCCCATACCAGGAGAAACAGGCCCATACCATCAATCCTCCTCCACCAAACCTTTTCAGTTGGGACGACACACTCGGGCAAAAGGCGTTCTCCTGGTAAACGCCATACCCAAACACGTCCATCGGAACGGAAAAGGGTAAATCGTGACTCGGCACTCCAAAGGACGCGTTTCCAGTCATCCAGAGTCCAAGTACGGTGGTCTTTGGCCCATCGAAGGCGCGCTTTCTTGTTGGTTTTCGTAATCAAAGGCTTATGGGCCGCCGAACGTCCAGTGTAACCTAACTTATGGGCCTCGATACGAAGAGTCTTGGCCAAAACGGCCACACCTGCGGCTTGTCTAAACTCATTAGCGATGTTATCCATGGATGTTTGACGGTTACTTCGAATCTCCCTGCCGAGCACCCGCTGGTCGTTGCTGGTGAGAACTGTAGGTCGTCCACTTCGGGGTTTGTTCTGACAGTGTCCCTCAGTCTTGTAGCAACACACAACATGTGCTACAGTTGATTTTGAGCAGTTACGGAGACGGGATATCTCTCTAATTGACACCTTGGCAAGATGCAATCCAACCAACACACTTTTCTCGAACTCAGACAACTTGACAAAAAACAACTCTAGTCCACTCCACAGAGTATTTATAGGATATGGCTGACACATGATACCTATTATTGCTCATGTGTCAGCTGTATTGTCGACTTTTCTACTTTTCAAGGGGTGTCCCGCCACTTTCTTCCAGATAGTGTATAAGAATGTATCATTATTTGTTATTTAATGAATGAGTAATTTTCTAGTTTAGTAGTATTGGCAGTAGTATTAGTTAGCAGTATTTGGAAGTTAGTAGTATTTGGAATCTCCACCGGATAAACAATGTTATACATTGTTGAAAAATTTTGTAAATAATTTCTTAAAACAAAAATTTTACTAAAAAAAGATAAAGAATGTTTCCAATGTCCAGTTTTGTTGCCATCAAACCATCATATGGTAGACAAACAGATATTTGAGAAATATGTTGAACTTTACCATGCAGTCTGCACACAAGTCTTTGATGTTTACATTGAGTATTGATGTTTGTTTGAGTATTGACTTTGATGTTTACATTGAGTATTGATGTTTGTTTGAGTATTGACTTTGATATTTACATTGAGTATTGATGTTTGTTTGAGTATTGAATTTGAGGATTACATTGAGTATTGATGTTTGTTTGAGTATTGACTTTGAGGATTACATTGAGTATTGATGTTTGTTTGAGTATTGACTTTGAGGATTACATTGAGTATTGATGTTTGTTTGAGTATTGACTTTGAGGATTACATTGAGTATTGATGTTTGTTTCAGTATTGACTTTAATGTTTACATTGAGTATTGATGTTTGTTTGAGTATTGACTTTGATGTTTACAGTGATTGGAGGGATGGACGTTGGATTATAAAAAGAAGAAACATTATTTGTTAAGTGATAACAAGTAATATAAAATTCTTTTTTTTAAGTAAATTCCTACGTTTTTATCACTCTGTTGCAGAAAGTCCTAAATAAATAATTTTCATTCATTTTTTTAAGTTTATGTGGCGCCATCTATTGGTAGATTGGTAGATGCAATTTAAATAGAATAAAAACTAAAATGAATTATTTAAATTTAATTACTGAATTAATATTTGAAAAAACTGCATTAACATCCAGTGAAATCGACTACAAGTTCAAAAAAATGTACTTGAACTTGAGTGGATGAATGAAAAGTACTTTATGAACGATTGAACATTTGAACAAGATATATATAGGGAGAGTGGGAGCTAATAGAAGGAATTGAAAAACTATATTAGCATCAAGTGTCTTCCACTACAAGTTCAAAATAAAAAATGATGAAAAACACGATGATGATGACAACTGTCTCTGATACAAACAGCAATAATAAAGTTTTCTCACATATTCCCTTCAATCGATAAGTACTCCATTCCCTGAAGATCGAAGGACAGAAGCTAAAGTATTCGAATTCTTTAAAAGAAATCTGTGTGGATCATTGTTTTCGAAAGACTGCAAAGATATACTGGATTGTCTTAATTTATTTGTGCCACTTGCGGTGCTGTTCATTTTGTACTTAGAACAGAAGAAACCCTTGTAATATTATGATAATAATATAATCTACCATCTATTCTGATAATAATATGAATTTAGTTGGTGCATTTAATGAACAGAGATCTGTTAATTTTGAAAAAAAAACCAGAAGAATTTTCTACGATTAAGAAGATTAATTGGAATGCCTCATAATGGGGGGGGTAGATTTTGAAAAAGATTTATTGGTATGTTAAAAGGATTACTGATTGAAAAAAAAGTTGTTATATGCTTATATATATTTATTGGAATGCTTCGATAAAGCCCAATTATCCCAATTATTCAAAACCAAGTTTCCATTAGGAATAAATGCATATTGTTATATGCAAAACAGAAAGTTTAATTAATTCCAGACAGTTAACATATATGTCTGCAGATATAGTAGATCTTATTGCATTTATAGCAATGTTTATTCAAGAACTAAAAGACATTGGAACTCCCTGATTTAGATTAGATGTATTCTAAAAGAATAAAAAATTTTTTTTGTATAGACAGAAGCTTCATCAAGATTTCAGGAGACTATTTAAAACTGAATGCTTCGGCTAACCTACAGAATTTTCCAGACATCAAAAAGAAACAAAAACTAAGAAAGGTGATATCCTCTTGATAGGAGATAGCAACACGAAAAGATTAAATTGCTCTTTAGCAAAAATAGTGAAATTTTTTTCTGGGAGAGACTTGCCACTACGACTATCGTGTTTCCTTCTATCGGTGGTTCTATTTTTCTTGTTAGCCGCAGCTTTCTGATGGTTCGAGAAGTATTGATCAATCCATTCAAACATTTATGGAATCTTCATTTATTTACAAAGATATACAGGGTTGATGATAACATCTCAAAGGCAAAAGCTAAACTGGAAGAAAAATTGCTCTTTTTAGAATAAAACAACTCGTCTCCACGGCAACAGCCAGTCTCCACAGCAACTAAAGCCCATGTCTACGGCAACAGCGCAATTTTGAATCGGTTCCAAACGATTTCTATAAAACTACCACGTGACGCTGCGTGGCGCGAACTAAAGCATAAAAATTCCAACAAAACTATCAAGTTAGAGTTGTTGAAAACCCCGTTAATTCGGGTAGAGCAATGGCACGTTTACGGAATCCATGATCTATGCAACAAGGGGAGAATTAAGTAGAACCGGTTGATAAACCTATTAAAACTAAACAATTGTACGTTATCCTCCCCTCCCCTCAAACAAATTTTTTTTTCATGGTAAAAAGACAGCAAAGCGTGTAAAAAGTAATAACTCATGATATAACAAGTAATATAAAAAAAAATTTAAAAGTCAATTCCTACTTTTTTTTCACTATAATGCAGAAAGTCCTTTATAAATAATTTTCATTCATTTTTTTTAGTTTATGTGGCGCCATCTATTGGTAGATACATGCAACTTAAATCTAAAAAAATATAAAATTAATTAATTTAATTTAATTACTGATTTAATATTTGAAAAAATGTATTAACACTAAGTGTCATCCACTACAAGTTAAAAAAAAAATGTATTTTTAATTGGAATGGATGACTAAAAATTATTTTATGAACGATTGAAAATTTGAACAAGATATATATAGGGAGAGTGTGCGCTAATAGAAGGAATTGAAAAAAGGTTTAATTACTTCTACTTGAATTGCTAGAATAAATTATTTTGTATAAACCTAATGTTATAAATGCAATCAGCCATTAGTTTTTAATAAATGAAAGAAAATATTCTAAATATAACGCAATTTTGAGAATAAAATATTTAAAAAAAACCCCATCAGTTTAGAGTTGGACTCAACAATCCAAATCTAGGCTTATTTTTTAAAAGATTTATTCAGATTATTTGTAAGAAAATGGTGATTATAATTTCAATTTCTTACAGCATAGACTTTATATAAAATAATATATTCAAATCAATGTTATAATAACAGGTGGGATGAAATGTTCATAGGCTGACACATAGATGGCGGTACTAGTATTAAATCCATATAATTGTTAGATAGCGCTAACATTCAAATGACACGTGTATAAATTTGACAGCTGTTGCACTATTAGTATGTGAGTTATACCATTTTTAGTGAAGCAACTTTTGCTAGTTTGAAAAAATGGCTAAAAAGGAATTTCGTGTGTTAATAAAGCATTGCTGTTTGGCGAAAAAAAATGCTATTGAAACCAAGGCTTGGCTTGATAAACATTATTCGGACTTTGCACAAGGAAAATCAACCGTAGAGAAGTGTTTTGCTAAATTTAAACGAGGCGAAATGAGCACCGAGGACGATGCACGCAGTGGACGCCCCAAAGGGCTGTTACCGATGAAAACATCCAAAAAGTCCACAAAATAATTTCTGATAACCGTAAAGTGAAGTGGATTGAGATAGCTGAGACCCTAAAGATATCAAAGGACACATCGTGAATGAATATTTGGATATGCGAAAGCTCTGTTCAAAGTGTGTCTTACGATAATTCGATAATTACGATAATGTTTTGACGATCATAATAATAATCAAAAGAAAAAAAAACTCACATTGAAAACAAATTATTTGTGGTCGAGTTTGAATATTATTCTAATGAATGAATGTTTCAGCTTAAGCATTTTCTAAAGTTAGAAGATATTTTCATGGAAAAATTGAAAGCAAGAAAAAAAATACCGAATTGTTGAAAATTATGCTTGCATAAAAGTTTAAGACTTTCAGTTGAAAAATGAAAGTCTTTTGTTTAAACTCTTAAAAAGTATATTTTTCATTTTTCATTACATTCTGGCAGATTATTTTTCTATCAAACATAAAACTAAGAATCTGGCAGCTTAAAACAAAGACATTAAAACTGTTTCACACAATCAGAGAATTCAATTTTGAATGTCATTTGTTAGAAATTAATCCTTGCCCACGTCTGAACAG
Source organism: Caerostris darwini (assembly GCA_021605075.1). Classification (NCBI taxonomy): domain Eukaryota; kingdom Metazoa; phylum Arthropoda; class Arachnida; order Araneae; family Araneidae; genus Caerostris; species Caerostris darwini. The sequence goes on from BPLQ01013177.1 coordinate 125,880, forward strand.
ATAATAGGGTTTTAAAATACTTTTCTTGCTCTGTTTGGAGTGTCCATTTGTATTCTAAAATAAGTAGCTTAATTTTTGCTTCTACTTTAAAAGTACTCTCTGGCATTTGCGTTATGCATATTTACACAGCCATTAAACATTTTTTTCCTTCTTATTTTAAAAAAAAAAAAAAAAAAAAAAATTAGGTTTTGTTTGGTCAGAGAAATTCTTAGCATAACAGGTGGGCTGAAAAGTTAGATGGCCTACTAGTAATAAATCCCTATGATTTTTAGTTAGCCCTAATCTTCAAAAGACACGTGTATAAATTTGACAGCTGTTGCACTATTAGTATGTGAGTTATAGCATTTATACTGTTCATCACGTGTAGTCCACTCGGCTGACTGTCGATTGGACTCCGGTGGGAAATGATGGAGTCATGTTTCATCCATTGTCACATATCGACGCAAAAATTCGTTTTTATTACGACTGAATAGCTCCAAACACTGCTTAGAATCATCCATTCGTTGTTGTTTTGGGTCGATTGTGAGCCCACTTTGAACAGAGCTTTCGCATATCCAAATATTCATTCACGATATGTCCAACACGTTCCTTTGATATCTTTAGGGCCTCAGCTACCTCAATCAACTTCACTTTACGGTTATCAGAAATTATTTTGTGGACTTTTTTGATGTTTTCGTTGATAACAGCCTCTTTGGGGCGTCCACTGCGTGCATCGTCCTTGGTGCTCATTTCGCATCGTTAAAATTAAGCAAACCACTTCTCTACAGTTGATTTTAATGGCGCAAAGTCTGAATAATGTTTATCAAGCCAAGCCTTGGCTTCAAAATATATTTTTTTTCGCCAAAAAGCAATGCTTTATTTAAACACGAAATTCCTTTTTATCCATTTTTTCAAACTAACAAAAGTTGCTTCACTAAAAATGGTATAACTCACATACTAATCGTGTAACAGCTGTCAAATTTATACACGTGTCTTTCGAAAGTTAGGGCTAACTAAAAATCATGTGGATTTAATACGAGTAGCGCCATCTATGTATCAGCCTAGGAATTTTTCAACCCTCCTATTGCTTGATGTGGTAGTTTTATGTTAATTTTAATTTGGCTTTAAGAGAGACAGTAAATTTTGTACAACTGTGTTATTAATAATTTATTTATAGGGTCGTGTTTTGCATATTTTTAAAAAAATTAATGGAAAAAAAAATGCAGGAGCAGATGTAACCATCCTACGTGTGTCGCATAACAAATAGTGCTAAAGTTGAGTGCATGAAATAATTTTTAACTTTCCTCTATCCAATGACGTGTAATATGTGGCGCCATCTATTGCCCCATTAATTGTGAATAAAAATTTAAAATCTGCTCTTTCGTTTTGAATAACGCAGCATTTCAATCTGTTTAGAAAACTTTTTTTTTTTCAAAACTAAGTCCTCCATTAAATTGAGAACAAATAAAATTTAAATATATGATAATTTCGCAGGTATATATTTGCATTCAACGCACATATTGATTATTTAAAATAAATAAAACTGCTTTTTTTGGGGCCTAATATATAATTTAGCTTAATTTTTTGTTGGAGTTGTTATGTTAGTTACTCATAAAAGTCCTTTTCAAATCTGACAAATGCTTTGTTGAAATTATTACTGGCAATTCTACAACTCATCTTACGAATAATTTATTGAAATAATGACTGAAAATTTTGTAGCATATCTTACAAATACTTTGTTGAAATTGTTACTGGCAATTCTATAACTCATCTTACGAATAATTTATTGAAATAATGACTGAAAATTTTGTAGCATATCTTACAAATACTATGTTGAAATTGTTACTGAAATTTCTGCAGGGAATTTTATGAACAAAATATGAATATACAATTATGTTAGGCATCCAAAATTCAAAACAAGACGTAAAATAAGTTAGGAAAAAATATTAAGTTATAAAATTTTTTTATATTTGTGTTTATAGTAAATTCAGAATGATTATTATTCAAAAAAAAAAAAAATAAAAACATTAACCTTACAAAATTTAAAACAAGATATAAAATAATTTAGGAAAAAATAATATAAATGTCGTAATATGCTTTATAATTATGTCATGTTTTATATTTGCGTTTTATTTTCAGTTTTTTATATTTATGTTTATAATAAATTCAATATAATTTTGCAGTTATTGAATTATAACTCAACAATTGCCTAGCTACAGTTAATTTAACAGAGAGAGAAAATTTTGTTTTGGAGAAATTTTTTTTTTTTAATTTTATCGCTTTTCCCGTTGCTTAACTACACTCATGTCCTTAAATTAAGGATAATTCAGAATCACACAGAAAATGAACTCTAAAATAAAATTTCACCTGTAGAATTATCATACACATCTTGAAGAAGAATATGCAAATTACAGGAAACCACCAGATGGCGCAGATAGTATACGTCACAATGACGAGAGTGTAAGAGAGGAGTATATAAGGAATGGTGGCAAAGAAGTAAAATTGTTCACAAGCGCTTTAAAAGCCTTTCAGTGCAATAACCGCATAGTTATGGCACAAAGGAAGCATTTGGATGATTTTTTATGTGGTAGAATTATCGGACGACTGGAATGTGGACGTATCCAGCTGGAAGTATCCGAGGAACTTGGAATCGCCCAGAGTGTCATCTCCAGGCTTTGGCAACGATTCCAAGATGATCGTAATGTTAGTAGACGTTACAGCACAGGTCGCCCCCGAGTTGCAACGCCGAATGAGGACTGGTATTTAGCAGTTACTGCCAAAATAAACAGACGGAGCACAGCATCAGACCTGTCTCGTCAGCTCTCTTCAGCTACCGGTACGACAGTTTCAAGGCAGACCGTGTACAGACGCTTAGGGCACATTGGTCTATATGCTCGTAGGTCTGTCAGATGTGTTCCACTTACCGCAACTCACTGTCGCCTGCGATTAACCTGGAGTAGAGAGCATGCATTGTGGATACCGCAACAGTGGTCTTGTGTGATGTTTTCCGACGAGTCCAGGTTTAGTTTGCAGTCTGATTCTCGCCGGACTTTCATATGGAGAGCGCCAGGTACCCGTCACCACCAAGAGAACACCATTGAACGACACCGTTACGGTGGTGGAGGATGGCTCGTTTGGGGAGGAATTATTCTTGGTTCCAGAACTGACCTGCATGTTCAGAGTGTAACGATGACAGGCCACATCTATCGGGATGTCATTCTGGAACAACATGTACGTTTGTTTCGGGGCGCCATGGGTGCTGAATTTCTGTTTATGGATGACAACGTCCGTCCTCACCGTGCAAACATTGTGGACGAATGCCTTCAATTGGAGGATATCACCCGTATGGATTGGCCAGCATACTCACCGGACTTGAATCTAATAGAGCATGTGTGGGATATGCTTGGCCGACGAATTGCAGCCCGTCAACCCCCTCACACCTGTCAACCGGAACTTCGGAGGGCATTGCTTGAAGAGTGGTGTAATATTCCCCAAGATCAGATTGATTCACATATTGGTTTGGAAAGCTCGGTTGGTTAGTATCAACCGGAACCCAACCAAATCGGTAACTCCTAGTGATGAATTGTCTAACAAGGCATCCGGCTGTGCAAAGCCGTCACGGCCATTGGTGGCTACAATCCTCCCTTTCCGCAGGTGTGTACTAAAACCACTGTAGCGTCACCTTGTGTGATGGGGTCAGGGGCACGCCTGCGGCGTCCAAGTCCAAGATCAGATTGATAATTTGATACTCAGCATGTCTAGGCGTTGTAAGGCCTGTATTGCATCGTCCGGGAGACATACTCCATATTAACCATCATACTAACCATGTTATACTGTTTTTTGTAAATAGGTTCTTTTTTGAAATTTGCTCCAGGGAGTAAAAATCGCAATTTTTATTTATTATGTCTCTTTTTAGCATCTTTTTCGCTCTTTACCTTTTGTTTAATAAATAGACTTTACAAATAAGTCAAATTTGTTTTGCTTCTGTCTCTTTCTTTGCCTGAACTTCATTATCCTTAATTTATGGGCATGAGTGTGTGTATATAGGGTGCTGAGAATAAATGTCCAAATAAGTGTTCTCGACTTTTTTTCTTATTTATTATCCGTGCCACATTTTTTATAAAGATTAGTCCCCCTCACAACGTGTTTCATTTAACATATTGATATATATGCCAGTAATGATGTATTTAATTATCTCTCATGTAATTTACAAACTTAAAAAGGGGAGGCGAAAGGGCCTCATAAGTTTAACAGCCTAGGACCTCTTTTTATCTAAATCTGGCCCTGGCCATAGATGTAAATAATCTGTAGGAAAAAATATTGCTTACGAAATTCAGTTCAAGTAGTAAATGGGAAATAAAGAATTGCTTTACTCCTTCAAATGACAGTTAATTTTAAATTATTACTAAAAATTAAAATTATTTTTAAATCTGGATATTATTTAACAAGATAACAAATAAAATGTATTAGTTGTAGTGAAAAGATTAATAATTTTTAGAAATTAAAAAAAAAAAATTATGCATGGTGGTAAATAATTGACAAATGTAGGATATTAATAAAATTTGGAATTAATTTAAATTTAATACAGTTATTGTAGAATTATATTGTAGTTATTGTTGTTCGAAACTAGTTTAATAAATTGGAGTTATCAAAATAGAGATTTATTATATTTATTATGCTGTATTTTTTCATTCTTATATTTAACTTTACATAATACTTTTACAAGCCATTAATTTAAGAATAATAAGGAAGGTAATTTCGATTTCTAAATATATTAATAATTTTTTTTGCTTATGATAAACATAATCTATGAAAAGATTATTTTTATTCAATTCCTTCTATTAGCTCTCACTCTCCCTATATATATCTTGTTCAAATTTTCAATCGTTCATAAAATACTTTTTATTCATCCGCTCAAGTTCAAATACACTATTTTGGACTTGTAGTAGATGACACTTGATGTTAACACAGATTTCGCAAATATTAATTCAGTAATTAAATTTAATTAATTAATGTTAGTTTTTTTTTAGATTTAAGTTGCATATATCTACCCATAGATGGCGCCAGATAAACATAAAAAAAAGGAATGGCAATTATTTATAAAGGACTTTCTGCAATAGAGTGAAAAAAAAAGTAGGAATTGTCTTTAAAAACATTTTTTTTATAATAATTGTTTTAACATTTACAACTATTTCCTTTTCATTAATACAACTGAATGAAACTTAACATTTAGCAAAAAAATCTTCCAAGAAAATTTTGATAACTGGAAAAGGCATTTTTGGTTAGCCATAGGCAAAATTTTATCATTTTATCTTACTTGAAAAAAAAAAACCCGCTTATGATTCAAAATATTAAACCAACCATCATCAAAACCGTCTAAAAAAAATAAGATAACAAAGTATAAACAAAGACGTAATCGTCTGTTAAATTTATACGGCATTTGTCCTTCACTCAGCAAAAAAACTGATACATCACTGATTGAATCTAAAGAGAGTAGAATCTGTATGTGCATCTACGAAAAGAGCATACAAAATTCACAATGAAGATTCTGTTGATACCTTTTCTGGTACTGTGTGTGGTACGAATTTCAAAATCTGAATGCCCACCTGAAGAAGAAATCAGGCCATGTGTTTGCTCTCAGAGTTCAAATCCCATCACAGTGAAATGCTCTCGGATTATCAATCAGGAAACGCTGGTGAAAGTGTTCACAAAATCTTTCGACTTTCCCATGCAATCTTTGATACTCCAAGATTCCAGTATCCCGTATGTTCCTTCCAAAGTACCTGAGAGCAAGAAGCTTGGATCTTTGTCCATAATCAATTGCTCCATGTCGTCTGTCTTCGAGCAACCACCCAAATCACCCCACCTGGTTTCCCTCACTCTGGCCAACATCACTCTCCAGCGCGGAATTGACTGGGAGATCCTCAGCGGTTTGCAACCCCAAGTGATTCACATAGAAGGAGTGCATGTGAAAAAAATCAAACCCAGTTTCACAAAACACTTAAGCCCTGCGTTAAAGAAATTCAAATTGATTAACACGAGAACTGTGTCGTTCAGCGAGAATGCTTTTGCGAAGTTCAATAACTTGGAAGAACTGGTGTGTGCGCATGGGTCGATTAGAACCATCACACGTTCTATGCTTCCAACGACTTGCAAATTGTCACTTTTGGATTTAACGTGAGTATAATTAGAATATATTAATATATGTTATTGTTTATACGTTTATGGATTGTATTATATTAGAGATGGATTATATATTATATTATATATTATTATGGATTGTATTATATTAGAGATGGATTATATACTATATTAGAGATGGATTATATACTATATTAGAGATTATTATGGATTGTATTATATTAGAGATGGATTATATATTATATTAGAGATTATTATGGATTGTATTTTATTAGAGATGGATTATATACTATATTAGAGATTATTATGTATTGTATTATATTAGAGATGGATTATATATTATATTAGAGATTATTATGGATTGTATTATATTAGAGATGGATTATATATTATATTAGAGATTATTATGGATTGTATTATATTAGAGATGGATTATATATTATATTAGAGATTATTATGTATTGTATTATATTAGAGATGGATTATATATTACATTAGAGATTATTATGGATTGTATTATATTAGAGATGGATTATATATTATATTAGAGATTATTATGGATTGTATTATATTAGAGATGGATTATATATTACATTAGAGATTATTATGGATTGTATTATATTAGAGATGGATTATATATTATATTAGAGATTATTATGGATTGTATTATATTAGAGATGGATTATATATTACATTAGAGATTATTATGGATTGTATTATATTAGAGATGGATTATATATTACATTAGAGATTATTATGGATTGTATTCTATTAGAGATGGATTATATATTATATTAGAGATTATTATGGATTGTATTATATTAGAGATGGATTATATACTATATTAGAGATTATTATGTATTGTATTATATTAGAGATGGATTATATATTATATTATATATTATTATGGATTGTATTATATTAGAGATGGATTATATATTATATTAGAGATGGATTATATATTATATTAGAGATTATTATGGATTGTATTATATTAGATATGGATTATATATTATATTAGAGATTATTATGGATTGTATTATATTAGAGATGGATTATATATTACATTAGAGATTATTATGGATTGTATTATATTAGAGATGGATTATATATTATATTAGAGATTATTATGGATTGTATTATATTAGAGATGGATTATATACTATATTAGAGATTATTATGTATTGTATTATATTAGAGATGGATTATATATTACATTAGAGATTATTATGGATTGTATTATATTAGAGAAGGATTATATATTATATTATATATTATTATGGATTGTATTATATTAGAGATGGATTATATACTATGTTAGAGATTATTATGTATTGTATTATATTAGAGATGATTATATATTATATTATATATTATTATGGATTGTATTATATTAGAGATGGATTATATATTATATTAGAGATGGATTATATATTATATTAGAGATTATTATGGATTGTATTATATTAGAGATGGATTATATATTATATTAGAGATTATTATGGATTGTATTATATTAGAGATGGATTATATACTATATTAGAGATTATTATGTATTGTATTATATTAGAGATGGATTATATATTATATTATATATTATTATGGATTGTATTATATTAGAGATGGATTATATATTATATTAGAGATGGATTATATATTATATTAGAGATTATTATGGATTGTATTATATTAGAGATGGATTATATATTATATTATATATTATTATGGATTGTATTATATAAGAGATGGATTATATATTATATTAGAGATGGATTATATATTATATTAGAGATTATTATGGATTGTATTATATTAGAGATGGATTATATATTATATTAGAGATTATTATGGATTGTATTATATTAGAGATGGATTATATATTATATTAGAGATTATTATGGATTGTATTATATTAGAGATGGATTATATATTATATTAGAAATTATTATGGATTGTATTATATTAGAGATGGATTATATATTACATTAGAGATTATTATGGATTGTATTATATTAGAGATGGATTATATATTATATTAGAGAGATTAGATTATTATGGATTGTATTATATTAGAGATGGATTATATATTATATTAGAGATTATTATGGATTGTATTATATTAGAGATGGATTATATATTATATTAGAGATTATTATGGATTGTATTATATTAGAGATGGATTATATACTATATTAGAGATTATTATGTATTGTATTATATTAGAGATGGATTATATATTATATTATATATTATTATGGATTGTATTATATTAGAGATGGATTATATATTATATTAGAGATGGATTATATATTATATTAGAGATTATTATGGATTGTATTATATTAGAGATGGATTATATATTATATTAGGATTATTATGGATTGTATTATATTAGAGATGGATTATATATTACATTAGAGATTATTATGGATTGTATTATATTAGAGATGGATTATATATTACATTAGAGATTATTATGGATTGTATTATATTTATATATTAGAGATATTATATATTACATTAGAGATTATTATGGATTGTATTATATTAGAGATGGATTATATATTATATTAGAGATTATTATGGATTGTATTATATTAGAGATGGATTATATATTATATTAGAGATTATTATGGATTGTATTATATTAGAGATGGATTATATATTATATTAGAGATTATTATGGATTGTATTATATTAGAGATGGATTATATATTACATTAGAGATTATTATGGATTGTATTATATTAGAGATTATGTATTATATTAGAGATGGATTATATATTATATTAGAGATTATTATGGATTGTATTATATTAGAGATGGATTATATATTATATTATATATTATTATGGATTATTATGGATTGTATTATATTAGAGATGGATTATATATTACATTAGAGATTATTATGGATTGTATTATATTAGAGTTAGTAGTTACTAGTGATGGCCGAATGAGTATCTACTCGGTATCTAATCTGGCGCTAATTAAAGTATATTAATATATGTTATTGCTTATGCCAGGGATGGGCAAACCTTTTCGGTTAGGGCTAACTAAAAATTATATGGATTTAAACTAGTAGCACCATCTATGTGTCAGCCTACGAACTTTTCAGCCCAACTGTTACAACCCCAGGTATGCTCGAAGCAAACTGCAATGACTGTAAAATAAAATTTCAATTGCAGTAATGCTGAATTTTCTACTCATCTGATCTCATCTTAGTCTGGTGTCCACTCACTGGTATATCACACCAATGATAAATAAAAAAGATTCACAAAAAGTAATCTACTGTATTTGTGACAAATGTATTCCTTGAAGTTTGCACATTTGTCTCAAATACATTATGCTGTTGAAAAACATTAAAATGTATTTTTGATCATAAACGCAATAAATGCATTGATATCTTCAACAACTTTCTAAATCAGGGATGGACAAACATTTTCTATCGTGGGCCAAAAATCGAAAAAAAAAAAAAAAAAAAAATTTGGGCAGGCCAAAATAAATTTTTCTAATATTTTAAGAACAATATACAAGTATTACAATTTAAGTATGTTAATGAGATGAATGAAATTGCGATTTCATTTTTAAAACTTTCTTATATTGAAGTTCGAAGTGATGATTCTAAGGATCGAGGCTAAATGCTTATCTGTCAGTCTACTTCTGAAATAATTCTTTCCAAGGTTCATAGTTGAGAGCACTTGTTCACATATATAAGACGAAGCAAACATAGCACTGATTTTCTGGGAGTGAGATATTAAATTTGGGAAGCTTACTTTCGATAATGATTCGTAAAACTCTAACTTCGGCATATTTAGAAACAACTGCTTGAAATGATTGTTAGATTGCAACTTAATTAATTTAATCGGCAAATCTGAGCTCACTGCTTCAAAATTTACGACCAAAAACATGGTAAAAATATCCAATACTGTTTGAATGGCACTGAAATCTTGAAATCTGCGGTCGAACTCAAAATGCAGTTTTTTCAAGCCATCGTCATAATTCTTAAGTTTCTCTTCATTTGATGAGGGTATTGAATTTAACCTGGGGGAAATAATAATATTAAAAATAACAATTTTTTTTAATAAAAAATCATATTTAATGCCGTAGTTTGCCCATCCCTGGTTTATACGTTTAAGGGTTGTATTATATTAGAGTTACTAGTTGCTAGTGATGGCCGAATGACTAGCGCTCTGGCGCTCGGTACTACTAGTTTTAGGTTCGAGTCCCGGTGGTGCTAGGGATGTTTGTAGGGGTTAGAAATCCACTTTAAGCCGTAGCTCCTTGTCTGATATAACTGTAAAGCGTTGGACGTAGGCTGACAACCTACCCCGTAAAAAGTCAGTGTCACAGAGCCTACTCAGATTTCTACCTACGGGTCCTGCATCACAACAGAAGCTCTCCATGTTTCTTCCTTCCATGATTATCACACGGGTTCATGGACTTGGTCTAGATCAGGGGTCTCCAAACTTTCCAGCCTTAGGGCCATGCTGTTTACTCCAGTAAGTGCCAAGGGCCAAAACAGTTTTAATTTTTCTGCCATTATCTATAATTTCGCCGAGTACGCGCTCTGAGCGAGCATAAGCTTGCAAAATTGGCTGCTTCAATTACTACAATCTCTTTTAACAATTGGTACAATTTAAATTGATCCACAACTATAAACTATTGTCAGTGAAAAATCACAATTACATACACTCAAGAGCCAAAACATTGTGACCACCCCTACATGTTGCAATGAACTCGCCTGGATGACGTGGAAGGCACGTGATCAGGTGGAAGTGGTATTTAACTGGTATTAAGTGGTGGTATTAATCCATGCCAAAGCGGGTTGAAGCTGTGTTGCGCGCCAAAGGTAAGCCACCTCGTTATTGACAGGTAGTCATAATGTTTTGACTCTTGAGTGTAAATCTCCTTAGTATTTTTTTACAAGTGGATACCCCGCGGTTTCATTCGCGTTAATGTAACTTTTCCGTTCCTGAGGGATTTTCAAGATAAAGAACCATATGTTTGATTCAGGATCTATACATTTCAAACATACCTATACGATACTCTTTACCCCAACATAACTACCCAGGGTAACCGCGGGATATTCACTAGTTTATATTGTTAGTGGGATTCATTTCAATTTGTTATGCTTAAGTTAAATTTTATGCGTATTATGCTTGTCATTAAGATTTACCTAGCAAGTCAATAAAGCCGAGTTATTATCATTCTGTGCTTTTTATCCAACTTATTACAGCAACAATAAGCTATTCGCTTACGCGGGCCGGATTGATAAACACTGGCGGGCCGGATTTGGCCCGCGGGCCATAGTTTGGATACCCCTGGTCTAGATGTTGATGTCGACCAAGTGGGATAAGAAACAATATATTAGGGTTACTAGAAGGGTCAGGGCTACATTTTTCCAGGTTCTGCCGAGCCATCGAGCAAATCTGTTTAAATATCTCTTAATTAATCTCTGTCAAACACATCTGTTTAAAATCTCTCTGATTAGTTACACACTATAAGATTTAAAAAAAAAAAAAAAAAAAAAAAAAAGGAATCGAGACTTTTTATCAAAGAAGTTTAATATATATTATACTATCTTTTGTTATGTCTTTTGATCCATTGTGCCTTAGTCGTTTTAAAATTAAGTCGATTCACGGATCGATTCATTGCATTTTGTACTTAACTAACATGTGGTAACCTAACTAACAAAAGGTTTCGTTAAAACATGTTCAGCATTCAACGTATTTTACTCTGCATTCTGAATTTCATGTTACTGAAAAGATTTAAGTCTGACGAGTTTTGTGGAGTTACGTAAAAAAAAAAAAAAAAATGTTGCTGAAATTTTGCACATTAGTGTAAATCTTCAGCAAAGACTAACCATCAGTACGACCATCAGCAGCGACTTATCATCAGTACGATCATCAGCAACGATAACATTACCATCAGCAACGACACCATCAGTTTTTTGTGGAGAAAGGATTGCCAACTCAATTGTGGTAATGGAAAATCAGAAAGCCACCATCTTTTCTCGAGTGATTTCAGCTTGGAAAACCCCCAACATGAATTTGTTCTGGCAAAACAGGCCATATTTTCTGACAGCACAATCCCTACTCGTTCAAGCACCATGCAATGCAGATCTTAGTTTTGGTGATAAACTCGTTCAGACTGTTTATAGCGTAGATACTAATTTCTGTACTGAACTCGCTAAAACACCATGTAATGTAGCTAGTTTTTGTGATAAACTCTTTCAGATGCAAAGTAATGTACTAGATATCCTCTGTCACATAATAATAGTTGAAAGTGAATATTTAAACGAGAATTATTGGCGAGTGCAGCTGTAAGTCCTGTTGTAGAGCAAAATTGAGAGTCTTCCATCAAAATCATAGGTTCATAAATCTGTCATTTGTTTTGACTATTCTTAAGTTAATTTGAATTATTACGAATTATAACTATTTTTCTAATTTTATCCTTTGATCGAAATCATTTGCTTTATTTCAGTTGAGTATAAGGATCATTGTAAAAGTAAGATGAAAAAAAAAGTTTTCAAGGAAACATAAATAACAGTTTTCATGCTGAACGCTTTTATTCAACATGCAATAAAAATACCTGATTTTGTGCTGAACTCCTACATTGAAAGCAATATAAATACTCGATTGAGCTGAACTCCTCTTTTGCAGCAGGCAAGGGCGATATCACATATTTTCTAAATTTGACATACGTCTTGTTTGGACGCAAAGGAGTTCGTTCGGTCTACGACTCACTTAAATCAAAATTTTGCTAAACAAGTTCAAACAAGCCATTGATTGACCCCACAGTGTACTGCCTATTGGCCATAGACACATAAGACTATATGGATGTATCTTTAGTGAATAATATGTAATCAAGGTTAGAATAATGATATGTATTAAAATAAAGTTTTTGACATATCCATAGTAAACGCCAGATGAGTCTACACCAGGTTTGGTTTGGTTTGCCACTTAACTGTCATTTTCTGCACACTTTAGGCTAATTAGACCGGGACCTACAATTTAATATGGGTTACGAACCACTCACAAACATCCGTGCCACCGGCAAGCTTCAAACCTGGAGCTTGTGGTACCAAAGACCAGAGCGCTAGCCTATTGGCCATCAGACCGCTAGTCGCCAGAGCGCTAGCCTATTGGGCATCAGACCGCTAGTCGCCAGAGTGCTAGCCTATTGACCATCAGACCGCTAGTCGCCAGAGCGCTAGCCTATTGGCCATCAGACCGCTAGTCGCCATAGTGCTGGCCCATTGGCCATTAAGCCGCTAGTCTAGATCACATCTAGGTAGGAAAAATAAAAAATTAAATCTACAAATTTTCATTTAAGCATTTACTTAATCTAATTTCTTTTATGTATTTTAAGTCTAAGAAGCGTTTAAAATATCTTATATCACGCTTATTATAAGGTAAAAAACAATGAGAGTTGTTCATAGTAACCTATTTCTCTTTGTTTTCTATTGGAAAAGTTCGCTTTATTAGGCTTAAGTCTAAGGATTGATTATTGATTAAAGATGTATGCGGATTATGCGACTGTACTACTGTGTCCTAAAAGTAAGACCAATTTTCAATTTAAAATTCCTGGGGCTTATGGAATTTCATTTTTTTTCTTTTTTAAGTTGTTGGTACTGTCCTTGACATTCGTGAGAAATTTGAGTTACGCTGTATTTTGTGAGACGCAGAAATTGATTCCGGCGATTTTTGAAATGTCCGAATTCATTGAGCAAAGAACTTGCATTCAATTTTGTTAGCGGAAACGTATAGAAAGTTTCGGTGAGCATTCTACAAGTGGTATAAACGGTGAGTATTATAGAAGTAATGTTTAGAAGTGGTATAAACAGTTCAAACAAGGCAGAGAACGCGTTGAAGACGAAGAGCATTCTGGTCGACCCTCCACCTCAACCGACGAAGCTCACATCCAAAAAGTGGTGCTTGCAAACCGTCGATTTACAATTACAGATCTTGCTGATGATGTTGGAATTCAAAAGAATCGGTCAATTCCATTTTGGGCCTGAAACGCGTCAAGTCTCAATTGGTACCGAAAACACTGAATGCGCCTGCTCACACTGCATTGATTCTTTGTGGCTCTTCCCTAAACTCAAAAGACCACTCCGGGGACACCGTTTTGAGTCGATTAAAGAGATTCAATGTGAATCGCCGAGCGCTTTGAAGGGCATCCCTGCCGATGACTTTTTAGCGTGCATTGAGGATTAAAAAAAAAGTGGGCTTAAGTGCATTGTGACCGGAAGGGATTACTTTGAAGGCGATGAAATAAATTTGGAAGAATAAAGAGTTTTTTAAAAAAATAAATAATTGGTCTTCCTTTTTCAGTACAGTAGTAGATTGTTTTCTTTTTTTTTAAATTTCTTCTATTAGCTCCCACTCTCCCTATATATATATCTTGTTCAAATTTTCAATCGTCAATAAAATACTTTTTATTCATCCACTCAAGTCCAAATACACTTTTTTTTTGAACTTGTAGTGGAGGACACTGTATGTTAATACAGTTTTTTCAAATATTAATTCATTCATTAAATTTAATAATTTTTTAATACTTAAAATAGAGTTTTGGCAGTTTTTAATGAAAATTGAAATCAACAGGCAGCAGCTCAATCGGTGAAATGTAAAGATTTCAGTATTTTTCAAGTGAGGGTGAAGAATGCGAGTTCAATTCTCGCGAAAATCATCACAAGCGGTGGATAGAATGAGAAAATAAAGACCACCATCAGCTTCATAAATTAGAAAGGAAAAAAAAAAAAAAAAAAAAAAAATAGAAAGCGAATAAATAGTAACGAACAAAAACATTAGTCCAACGCCCTATACAGAAAAGAAAATGGAAAATTGCAAGGAGATTTTTTATTCAAGATTTATTTATTATTATTATTTTTTTTTGCCACTTAATAGTGTGATTTTGTCATATGTATATAACAGGCGGGCTGAAATGTTCCTAGGCTGACACATAGATGGCGCTACTAGTATTAAATCCATATGATTTTTAGTTAGCCCTAACCTTCAAAGGACACGTGTATAAATTTGAGGGATTTAATACTAATAGCGCCATCTATGTGTCAGCCTAGGAACTTTTCAGTCCGCCTGTTAAGTATTTAAATTAATTGTAATTATTGAATAAAAAGTAACTAAAATAAAATTTTTCTTTGTTGACCTAAGTAGGAATTGACATTAGTAATTAATTTTTTTTTTTATATTACATGTTTTTTGCTATTGTTTCATTTTCTTTTCAATTTATTTACTTTTTTATTTCTTTATTATTACTCTATTTAGAGCAAACGAGATTGACGAGTTGCCCGATGGCCTCTTCTCCAACTGTCATAAACTTGCAAAGGTCCTTCTTGCATACAATCAGCTGAGGCATTTCACCGCCGCAGTGTGGCAGGAGGTCTGGGACCACGCGCTGCTGGAAGTAACCCTGGAAGGTGAGATCCCCACTCTCGTCAAAAAAGATCTTTGTAGCTGTTGTTACTTATCCCACTTGGTAGATATCTAATCTAGACCAAGCCCACGAACCCTTATGGATTCATGGTTGAAGGGGAAGGAAGCAGCTTCTGTTGTGAAGGAGCCCCCGTAGGTAGAAATCTGACTTTTGCTCTGTGATGCTCTACAATAGGGGTCACCAAACTACGGCCCGCCAGTGTCATCTGTCCGGCCCGCGACAGCGAATAGCTTATTGTTGCTGTAATAAGTTGGATAAAAAAACATAGATTGATAATAACTCGGTTATATTTACTTGCTAGGTAAAGCTTAATGACAAGCATTATACGCAGAAAATTTAACTTAAGCAGAGCAACTAACAAATAATTGAAATGAATCCCACTTACTTTATAAACTAGTGAACCTCCCGCGGTAGTTATATTGGGATAAAGACTGTCGCATATGTATGTATATCGATGTTTGGAAAGTATATATCCTGAATCAAACGTATGATTTTTATCCTGAAAATCCCTCAGAAACGTCCTTACAAAAAATTACTAATGAGATTTATGTAATTGTGATTTTTCACTGACAGTTTGTAGTTAGCAAGTGTATGCTCGCTCAGAGTGCGTACTCGGTCTAGAAAATATAGATAACGGCAGAAAAATTAAAGTGGTTTTGGCCCTTGGTACTTGCGGGAGTAAACAGTATGGCCCTAAGGCTGGAAAGATTGGAGACCCCTGCTCTACAGTCATATGAGACCAGAAACTACAGCTTAAAGTGGATTCGGAAGCACCACAAGCATCCATGGCACCGCCGGGACTACAACCCGAAACCTGTGGTACCGAGCGCCAGAGCGCTAGCCACTCGACCATTCAGGCCCTCAAAAATTATTTTTTGATGTGAGAACATCTATAAATTCGGTATGGACAGCTGATTCAGGATTTTCATGTCTATTTTAAAATATTATTAATAACTCCGTTTTTCTTTCTTTTTTTTTATTATGTGTGAGCATAATGTTGTCCTGGTTAGGTGTCCGTAACGTTATCCGAAAATGCAAATAAAACTCCATCGCAAATTTTGCCGGAAAATGGTATCTCAAATTACATATTAAAAAATTAAATACTCGTAGTTAAATATCATTTAATTACTTCTATAATCGATTTTTCTGGAAAAAATTATTTCTTTGTAATACTCCAAAATACACGTTACATTAAATAGAGCATATTGTTATACTACTGCATTTCACTGCAGTTTCCTGGTATTAAAAAATTTAACGATATTAGTAAAAACAATAATTAATATTATTAATTATAATTTTTTGATTTGTGAACATGATGTTGACGTTATCTCAAAAATAAGGGTCAAGCAAATAAAACTCCATTGCAAATTTTGGCGGAAAATGTTACTTTGTCTCTCTTGAAATGCTTCATGAATAACGTTAGTCTTAAGGAATTTTCTGGAGAATTTAGGTTTTGCTTGAAGCGTTTTGTAGTATGGTTTTCTGTCACTCTTCATGTTTTGGGTTGGGATTTGTAACATTTTTTATATCCGATGGCTATAAGTACTCGTAGTGCGTTGATCAATTCCTTCTTCTTGAAGTTATATATTTATCACTTTTGGCATTTTGCGGTGCCTATTGAGCTGTATAGTGTTTCTTATTGTATTTGGAATACTTCTTCTACTTATTGTATTTGGAATTTCAAAATTTTGATATATTTTTTGGCTATGGAATGTGATAACGTTTCCTGTAGAATTTGGGATACTTCGTTCTTCATTTAAGACGACATTTATCTCATTTTTGTATATCCTTTAGAGATTCTTGAACAATTCATTCTTCATGAAGTTCTTGATCTATTCAACATTGCTATACTCATGTGGCTATTGAATTAAGCCCTTCTTGTAGTATTCCCATCAATTGCTTTATATATCTCGTGCATTATTAAACATTGGCAGATTCCTGATTTTATTCATCCGTTCTAGAATGTTTGCACATGATAAGTTGAAATTGGCCGAGCAGATTTCAGCATTTTTATTATTATTTTTTGCAGATAGATATATTTAATATTAATTTCCCAGTCTACCAGTTATGGCGGAACATCATTTTAATAACTGTCAATTTAATTTCATTCCAAATTAAATATTTGATTTGTTTTATATGAGCTTTATTATAATTTTAAAAAAAATGTTTTTAACTAAAACAAAAAAAAATTAATTTATAAACAATTCTTAATGTTTATAACTTGTTTATCATCCCATGTGAAATGAAATGTATAAAAAGAAAAAAGGAAATTTTATGTATATTACGGCCGCCGAATTTTTTCGGAATTTAAGCAATTTATTGTTAACTGTGATCTGATAAAACTAAACAGTTGTTTAATTACTAATGGAAAAATTGATTAAATACAAATTAATTTTTATATGATTAGAAGAACTTAAGTTTTAACACATTCTTGTAAAAAAATGTGGTTTATTATTAATATGCTTTTATTAGTTTCACCTGTATGTTTGTTTGTTTGTATGGTTTTTGTTTGTTTGTATGATTGTTTGTTTGTTTGTAACTGACTGTTTGGGCTCTATTTTGCCCTACTTTAAGCAATCAGATTTAACTTAAACGTTGTAGACTTATCAAGGACCGACGACACTAAAATATTTTGATAAGTTTATTATCTCATCATGATCAGGATCGACAAGATGAGTGATTTTATTTTAACTCATGAAGAGCAATTTAACCCATGTAGAATGAAAGTACCTAAGACATTCAAACTTACGCGGGACAGTGGCACAACGGATCAGGAGATTCCCTGTTCGAATCCTGGCTGGCTCGACCTATTCGCATTTAGCCTTTGTTTTACTCACAATTAAATTATTGTAAGAACTATAGTTCCAGTCCTCCGAACCTGGACATCATTTAAATATTATAGTTAAAAAAAAGTAAAAAACACTCTTTTAGAGTTAATCAAACTAAAAATTAAAAAATAATTGTTAACATAAGAATAAAATGAGTGCCGAGAAAATGAATGTCACTGTTCTAAAAGGTGCTTTATATGACATTTTTAAACTGACTCTGCATTTCGGAATGAAACTAGTGAAAAATTATAACGATTGACATCGAGCAAACCACGCTTTTAGAACAGTGACATTCCTTTTCTCGTCAGTCATTTTATTCTTATGTTAACAATTATTTTTCACTTTTTAGTTTGATTAACTCTAAAAGCGCGCTTTTTAGTTTTTTTAAACTATAATTTATTTTTTACCTTTGTTTTACTTCTTGCATTTTCAATTTAGCCATAAAGTAACTCTTAATGTGGCAGTTTGCTGCAGGTAAAATTAATGAAACCATATTTCATATACAGTACATGGAAAGCGTTAAGAGGTGAATTCCACAGAAAAGTAATACCAAACAAGAACTAAGTTTGGTGCTGTTGGAACAATAATTATCATGAGTAAAAAATAAATAAAAAAAGTAAAAAATAAGTAAAAAAATGTAAAAAATAAATTATAGTTTAAAAAAAAGTAAAAAACACGCTTTTAGAGTTAATCAAACTAAAAAGTAAAAATAAATTATAGTTTAAAAAAAAATTAAAAAAACACGCTTTTAGAGTTAATCAAACTAAAAAGTAAAAAATAAATTATAGTTTAAAAAAATTAAAAAAAACGCTTTTAGAGTTAATCAAACTAAAAAGTAAAAAATAAATTATAGTTTAAAAAAAAAGTAAAAAACACGCTTTTAGAGTTAATCAAACTAAAAAGTAAAAATAAATTATAGTTTAAAAAAATTAAAAAACACGCTTTTAGAGTTAATCAAACTAAAAAAGTAAAAAAATAAATTATAGTTTAAAAAAGTAAAAAACACGCTTTTAGAGTTAATCAAACTAAAAAGTAAAAAATAAATTATAGTTTAAAAAAATTAAAAAACGCTTTTTAGAGTTAATCAAACTAAAAAGTAAAAAATAAATTATAGTTTAAAAAAGTAAAAAACACGCTTTTAGAGTTAATCAAACTAAAAAGTAAAAATAAATTATAGTTTAAAAAAATTAAAAACACGCTTTTAGAGTTAATCAAACTAAAAAGTAAAAAATAAATTATAGTTTAAAAAAAATAAAAAACACGCTTTTAGAGTTAATCAAACTAAAAAGTAAAAATAAATTATAGTTTAAAAAATTAAAAAACACGCTTTTAGAGTTAATCAAACTAAAAAGTAAAAATAAATTATAGTTTAAAAAAATTAAAAAAAACGCTTTTAGAGTTAATCAAACTAAAAAGTAAAAAATAAATTATAGTTTAAAAAAATTAAAAAACACGCTTTTAGAGTTAATCAAACTAAAAAGTAAAAATAAATTATAGTTTAAAAAATTAAAAAAAACGCTTTTTAGAGTTAATCAAACTAAAAAAGTAAAAAATAAATTATAGTTTAAAAAATTAAAACACGTTTAGGAGTTAATCAAACTAAAAGTGAAAAAATAAATTATAGTTTAAAAAAAGTAAAAAAACACGCTTTTAGAGTTAATCAAACTAAAAATTAAAAAATAATTGTTAACATAAGAATAAAATGAGTGCCGAGAAAATGAATGTCACTGTTCTAAAAGGTGCTTTATATGACATTTTTAAACTGACTCTGCATTTCGGAATGAAACTAGTGAAAAATTATAACGATTGACATCGAGCACCCCACGCTTTTAGAACAGTGACATTCCTTTTCTCGTCAGTCATTTTATTCTTATGTTAACAATTATTTTTCACTTTTTAGTTTGATTACTCTAAAAAAAGCGCTTTTAGTTTTTTAAATTATAATTTATTTTTAATCAAACTTTGTTTTACTTCTTGCATTTTCAATTTAGTCATAAAGTAACTCTTAATGTGGCAGTTTTGTTGCAGGTAAAATTAATGAAACCATATTTCATATACAGTCCATGGAAAGCGTTAAGAGGTGAATTCCACAGAAAAGTAACACCAAACAAGAACTAAGATTGGTGCTGTTGGAACAATAATTATCATGAGTAAAAAATAAATAAAAAAGTAAAAAGTTTAAAAAAAGTAAAAAAACTTTTTTGTTAATCAAACTAAAAAAAAAATAAATTATAGTTTAAAAAAATTAAAAAAAAAACGCTTTTAGACTTAAAAACTAAAAAGTAAAAAAAATTATAGTTTTAGAGTTAATCAAACTAAAAAAAAAGTCCAAAAAAATAAAGGCTTTTATAGTTTAAAAAAAAAAAAAAAGTTTAAAAAAAATAAAAAAACACGCTTTTAGAGTTAGTCAAACTAAAAAGTAAAAATAAATTATAGTTAAAAAAAAGTAAAAAACACTCTTTTAGAGTTAATCAAACTAAAAATTAAAAAATAATTGTTAACATAAGAATAAAATGATTGCCGAGAAAATGAATGTCACTGTTCTAAAAGGTGCTTTATATGACATTTTTAAACTGACTCTGCATTTCGGAATGAAACTAGTGAAAAATTATAACGATTGACATCGAGCACCCCTCGCTTTTAGAACAGTGACATTCCTTTTCTCGTCAGTCATTTTATTCTTATGTTAACAATTATTTTTCACTTTTTAGTTTGATTAACTCTAAAAGCGCGCTTTTTAGTTTTTTTAAACTATAATTTATTTTTTGCCTTTGTTTTACTTCTTGCATTTTCAATTTAGCCATAAAGTAACTCTTAATGTGGCAGTTTGCTGCAGGTAAAATTAATGAAACCATATTTCATATACAGTCCATGGAAAGCGTTAAGAGGTGAATTCCACAGAAAAGTGATACCAAACAAGAACTAAGTTTGGTGCTGTTGGAACAATAATTATCATGAGTAAAAAATAAATATAAAAAGTAAAAAATAAGTAAAAAAAAAAAAAATAAAAATAAAATAAAAAAAAGTAAAAATAAAAAGTAAAAATAAATTATAGTTTAAAAAAAGAAAAAACACGCTTTTAGAGTTAATCAAACTAAAAAGTAAAATAAATTATAGTTTAAAAAATTAAAAAACACGCTTTTAGAGTTAATCAAACTAAAAAGTAAAAATAAATTATAGTTTAAAAAAATTAAAAACACGATTTTAGAGTTAATCAAACTAAAAAGTAAAAATAAATTATACTTTAAAAAAATTAAAAAAACGCTTTTAGAGTTAATCAAACTAAAAAGTAAAAAAATAAATTATAGTTTAAAAAAAAGTAAAAACACGCTTTTTAGAGTTAATCAAACTAAAATGTAAAAATAAATTATAGTTTAAAAATTAAAAAACACGCTTTTAGAGTTAATCAAACTAAAAAGTAAAAAAATAAATTATAGTTTAAAAAAGTAAAAAACACGCTTTTAGAGTTAATCAAACTAAAAAGTAAAAATAAATTATAGTTTGGAAAAAATTAAAAACACGCTTTTAAAAGTAAAAAATCAAACTAAAAAAAAAGTAAAAAATAAATTATAGTTTAAAAAAAAAGTAAAAAACACGTTTTTTTAGAGTTAATCAAACTAAAAAGTAAAAATAAATTATAGTTTAAAAAAAATTAAAAAAACACGCTTTTAGATTTAATCAAACTAAAAAGTAAAAATAAATTATAGTTTAAAAAATTAAAAAACAGGCTTTTAGAGTTAATCAAACTAAAAAGTAAAAAATAAATTATAGTTTAAAAAAAGGAAAAACACGCTTTTAGAGTTAATCAAACTAAAAAGTAAAAAATAAATTATAGTTTAAAAAAATTAAAAACACGCTTTTAGAGTTAATCAAACTAAAAATTAAAAAATAATTGTTAACAGAAGAATGTGGATTCTACAAAAATTTTATTAATGTTGAATAATAAAAATTTATACATACAAAATTGAATCAGGAAACTCTAAAAAAAACAAGTAATATAAAATTTTTTTTTTTTTAAGTCAATTCCTTTTTTTTTTCCACTACGACGACGACGACGACAATTTGCCAGATTGACGGAGAACCTTGGTTGCTTAGCAACCTCTATCTCCTGCTTTGAGAATGAGGGAAGTTTCTTAAACTTTACGCCCATGGATTAGATACAAAAAGAGTAATATAAGTGTATTATTAATTTATTTAAAATTAATTATTCGAATTTTTATTAATTAATCAAAAAAAATTATGCATGTATAATTTTTATGTTATTATTATAATTTCAAGAAAGGTAAAAAAGAAAAACCAGATAAAACAATAAAACAAACAAAAACGAATTTTTCCGCACTATATTGCAGAAAGTCCTTTATAAATGATTTTCATTCACTTTTTAAAGTTTATCTGGCGCCCTCTATCAGTACATACATGCAACTTAAATTTTTAAAAATGCTAAAATTAATTAATTTTAATTACTGAATTAATATTTGAAAAAACTGTATTAATACCAAGTGTCATCCCCTACAAGTTCAAAAAAATGTATTTGAACTCGAGTGGATGAATAAAAAGTATTTTATGAACGATTGAAAATTTGAATAAGATATATATAGGGAGAGTGAGAGCTAATAGAAGGAATTGGATGATATTTCATTAATCAACACCAGGATCCTGACAACGTGCCACATTTTCAATGTGCTGACCATCTCTGTGCCCAAGATGTTGCAAACCGTGTAGAACGCCAACAAACACAATGGATTTCAGGTAACCCACACAGCCAAAAATCCCACGGGGCGAGGTCCGGGCAATTAAGTAGCCATTCCGTAGGAAAACATTGCCCGATAGCTCTTTATCTACCTGGGTCCTGCAAATTTTTACTACGTATGCGACAGTAGCAATGTGAGCAGCTACAGAATATAAGAGAGGGATGAGGTCTTAATCCGCTGGCGGCGTGTCTGTAGTCGCTGCTTTCCGAAAAAGAGGAGACTCGAAGGAGATTATGACAAAGCATCTCGTATCGGTAGTCAGACTGCTATGTGGGGAGTTTTTCCGGGTTTTTACCCAATGTGGGGTAAGCAAAGTTATTCCTAAATGTTCTTTTGAAGACGTTGTCTTCTCCCATTACCCGTCAGTGGGTTGTCCGGGATAACCACTGATGTTCCACGCTCTTCTTACAACTAGTAGAGGGTGAGATAGCGCTAAGTACGGGGTGAAGTGAGCAGAAACAAGTAATATAAAAATATTTTTTGAAGTCAATTCCTACTTTTTCACTCTATTGCAGATAGTCTTTTTATAAATAAAAGTTGAAATTCTTCCTCTTACATCGGTGCCATCTATTGGTAGAAACATGCAATTTAAAACCTAAAAAACAGTAAAACTAAAATAAATTAATTAAATTTAATAAATGAATTAATAGTTGAAAACTGTATTAACATCACGTGTCATCCCTACAAGTTAAAAATGTATTTGAAC
>BPLQ01013178.1:0-142218 GCA_021605075.1 Caerostris darwini
AAATAACACTTTGTAGACATATGTTAAAATAAACATTTAAACAAAATAAATAAGTATGATTTAAAATAATATTTTACAGTTCTACTTATGTTTATACAAGATCGTAAATTAAAAAATAAACATACAAGTATTTGTAAACATAATATAAAAATCCTTAAGTATGAAATGATTTAACTTCAAAAAAATAATAATAAAATTAAGTTTTAATAAAAATTCAGTAAGTTATTTAATTTTTAAAATACGAATACCAAATTTAACAAATGATTCATTTTTGTACAAGTATGAGATTAAATTAATGGTTTGTTTGATTTATTATAAACAGTATTGGATATGTTTTAGAAAATAATTTCAAACGAATTTGAAGTTTCAGAAAGTTTCAAGTTTTTCGATTATAAAATAAAAAGCTTAATTATTTCTCATTTTTTTTAAATGTTCTACAATATTTGCAACGAAATACAATCTTTAAAAACAAATCTAAAACTCTGTATTTATTTCTGCCTATTTAAATACTGAACTTTGATGCAAGAAAATTTTTGAAAAAAATATTTACTTCCTTGAAAGTTTAAAAATATCTATTTTTAAAACTTTTGTTTGTTCTTATGACGTACATTGTGGTTTAAACATTTTTTTTTGAGATTTATCGAATTGTAGTGAATAACAGTTGACTTAGTTATTCATGTAGATGATCTCAACGCTAAGTTGTACCATAACAGGTCATTTTAAATGATGATTTCCTTTCTTCCATCGGTTCATTTCTTATTCATTTCTTATTTTCCCTTTTTTTTAAAATGAAGAGTCATATTTCTGTTAAACTTGTGATTCATTGGGTATTTATAATTTCAAAGAAAAAGAAAAAAATATTAGAATGACTTTAATGAAAAAAAACTTTGTAGTGTGCAACTTGGGCAATCAGATTATTGCTGGGTGTGGTGGGGTTGAGATACTTGACGCACAGTTTGGAGAACACTCAGCTTTATTGACATACACACAAACACAACACGCATAAATAATTAACACATTTAGATAGATAATTATAGATTCGTGGAAGGATTCCACTTCTAAGTCGAAAATCCGAAATTTGGCTACGCGCAAGGTGCGTGGATTATACTTCCTCTCCGGGTGAAAGTCTGTAGGCCAACTGACCATTTCTTCCAAACGCCACAAACGGCGTTCTTGCCAATAGGTAGGATGAAGCATGGTTACAACTTATATTTAGTATTTATTTAAAAACACAAAAGAAAAAAAAAGATGGGGTTATAAAATTGTTGTACCAGTTAAAATACATCTATACCTCAAAAAGATATTACTCATTTAAAAGATAATATATTATCACAGAAATTGTAAGGAATAATTTACTATTCCTCAATATAGTTTAACTGTAGGTCCCGGTCTACCATGACCGTAGAACCTTGCTGGAGTATTAATACTCCGTGTCCGTAGCTTATCTTGAAGCTACACGTACCTCCTGAGTAGTGCTAAGTGAGTAACGTCGGTGCAGCCCTTGCCTTAAGGTATCCAAGACATTTGTCTAAGTGTGTGTTTGCCAGCTGCATTAGAAAAACAACAATAACAAAAAGAAGAAAGTTTTGATATCATAGATCTGAAGGTATTTGAATAAAATTTCTTCTTTAAATACTTTATAGTTTAAAAATAAACATTTAAAACAAAAATAAATAAGTATGATTTAATATAATATCTTACAGTTCTACTTATGTTTATACAAGATCTGAAGGTATTTGAAGGTATTTAGATCTGAAGGTATTTGAATAAAATTTCTTCTTTAAATACTTTATAGTTTAAAAAAATCTGATCTGAAGGTATTTGAAGGTATTTTTGAAGGTTTAAAATCTGATCTGATCTTGAAGGTATCTGAAGGTATTTAGATCTGAAGGTATTTGAATAAAATTTCTTCTTTAAATACTTTATAGTTTAAAAATAAACATTTAAAACAAAAATAAATAAGTATGATTTAAAATAATATCTTACAGTTCTACTTATGTTTATACAAGATCGTAAATTAAAAAAAAAATAAACATACAATTGTATTTGTAAACATAATATCAAAATCAGTAAGCATGAAATGATTTAACTTCAAAAAAATAATAACAAAATTAAATTTTAATAAAAATTCAGTAAGTTATTTAATTTTCAAAATACGAATAAAAAAATATTTTTTTCTTCTTTTGTTCACATCATATAAATCATCTTTTAAGGAACCATTAATGCTTGAGATCCCCTTACAGGATCTCTAATGCATCGTAATGGATGTTTTACCTACGCCTCATTTAATACTTGCTTTATTTCAATTTCGGATTCTTTCTTTAAGTCTTTTAGTGCTTTTTCCCTTTTATAGTGATGCTTTCTAGTCTTTCCGAAGACTTTTAAGCTTCTTAAATTTTTTTTATAAAAATCAGGAACTGAAAATATATCTTAAGGGGAAAACATAAGTACTCTTCAACAATGTGTGCTTTAAAATATGAATTAGTTATTTAGAAAATTAAATATACAACTAAAATCGAAAGTAGGTATACAGTTTTTTTTCTTTAAGTAAATCAAAGTTAGAAGAATAGAATAAAGGAAGAAAAGAGTGGATTTTTAAAGAAATATGAAATATGCAAAGATGGATTTTATAGCATCGTAGAAGCAACAATAGTTCTTATCCAATTTATACGTAGTTTGGTTCGTCATACAAGTAATAAACTTTCTGAACTAATTAAAATAGTATATTTTCTTTGTTTTTATTTGTCGTAGAAAAAAATAAGAGAATAAACTGAAATTTATTTTTAATTACATTCAGTAATATACAATAAATAGACCAGAGGGCCGAGTGACTAGTTCTCTGGCGCTGAGTGCAACAGGATTCGTGTTCGAGTACAGGCGGTACCATGGATGCTTGTAGTGGTTCGGAATCCTCTAATCTAATAGGACTGTAGAGCACTGGATGTAGGGCTGTCAATCCTACCCCGTAAAAAGAAAACATCTTTGAATCAGAAAAAGGCATTTACTCACCATGGAGCTGTTGCTCCATTGTTGATGATAATGATGATGATAGGTGTTATGCAGAATATAAGTTACGTTAAATTTTATTATGTAGAATGCGGGTTGTGTAGTTTTTTGTAGAATATTTGCAATGTAGAATTTTTATGAGTTATTTGTCTTATATTAAGTTTTTTTCTTATTAAATACAAGTTTTGAGAATATAGCGCTCCTGAGCTTACCCCCATGTTTCAGTCCGTATTTTTGTTATGTGGTTCGAATGCGTATTATGCGGGGTTAGGATTTTGCAGAATATAGTGCTAAGCTAACGTCGGTGCAGCACTTGCCTTAATTCAAATACGTCTAAGTGTTTTGCCAGCTGCATTAGAACAAAAAAAGAAAGTTTTGATATGATAGATCTAAAGACATTTAAATAAAATATCTTCTTTAAATATTTACTTTAAAATGACGATATTTTATTTTTTTGCCCGCATCATATAAATCATTTTTCAAGGAACCATTAATGCTTCAGATCCCCTTACAAGATCTCTAATGCATCGTA
Source organism: Caerostris darwini (assembly GCA_021605075.1). Taxonomy (NCBI): domain Eukaryota; kingdom Metazoa; phylum Arthropoda; class Arachnida; order Araneae; family Araneidae; genus Caerostris; species Caerostris darwini. The sequence continues at coordinate 3,539 of BPLQ01013178.1, forward strand.
ATGGATGTTTTACCTACGCCTCATTTAATACTTGCCTTATTTCAATTTCGGATTCTTTCGTTAAGTCTTTTAGTACTTTTTTCCTTTTATAGTGATGCTTTCTGGTCTTTCCGAAGACTTTTAAGCTTCTTAAATGTTTTTATAAATTTTTGGAACTGAAAATATGTCTTAAGGGGAAAACATAAGTACTCTTAAACAATGTGTGCTTTAAAATATGAATTAGTTATTTGGAGAATTCCAAATACAACTAAAGTCGAAAGTAGGTATATTTTGAGTTTTTTTTAAAAGTAAATCAAAGTTTAGAAGAATAGAAAAAGAATGAAGAGAGTGGATTTTCAAAGAAATATGAAATATGCAAAGATGCTCTTGATGTTTCATGCTATTCATAGCATAGTAGAAGCATACACAATTCAGATCCCATTTATATGCACTTTGGTTCATATTTTTTAAACTAATTTAAATAGTACTATTTTCTTCATTTTAATTTAATGTAGAAAAAAAAAACCCTGACATTTATTTTTGATTATGTTCATTAATATACAATAAATAAGTAATTCATCCAATTTATATGAAGGTAAAAAGAACCTGAATAGCCGAGTGGCTAGCGCTCTGGTGCTCGGTACCACAGGTTTTGGGTTCGAGTTCCAGCGGTGTCATGGATGTTTGTAGCGGTTCGGAATCCACTTTAAACCGTAGGTCCCAGTCTAACATGAGTGTAGGGGAAGGGTTACTCCGCGTCCGTAGCTTATCTTGAAGCTACACGCACTTCCTTGGTAGTGTTAAGTGAATAACGTCGGTGCAGCGCTTGCGTTAAGGCGTCAAAGACAACTATCTCTATATTGCCAGCTCCGTTAGAACAACAACAACAATTTGGTTGGTCAACATGTATACTCCTATCTAGAGCCCAACATGGGGCCGTACTTAAAGCAGTACAGTACTGTAAATATGCTTTTTTGCAAATGTGTTATGTAGAATTTGAATTATCTAGAATATGTGTAATGTCGAATTTTATGTGTTATAGGTGTTAAGTAGAATATATGTAAAGTAAAAGTTTTGTTTTGTAGAATGCTTGTTATATAGGATTTTGTAGATTATTTACTATGTAGAATTTCATGAGAATTTAAGTCTTAAAGTTTTGAAATCATAGATTTGAAGGCATTTGAATAAAATTTCTTCTTTAAATACTTTATAGTTTAAAATGATGATATTTTATTTATTTATTTTTTGTCCACATAGTATAAATCATCTTTCTAGGAACCATTAATGCTTGAGAATCCCTTACAAGATCTCTAATGCATCGCAATGGATGTTTTACCTACGCCTCATTTAATACTTGCTTTATTTCAATTTCGGATTCTTTCGTTAAGTCTTTTAGTGCTTTTTTCCCTTTTCAGTGATGCTTTCTAGTCTTTCAGAAGACTTTTAAGCTTCTTAAATGCTTTTATAAAAATCTGGAACTGGAAATATATCTTGAGGGGAAAACATAAGTACTCTTAAACAATGTGTGCTTTAAAATATGAATTAGTTATTTGGAGAATTCCAAATACAACTAAAGTCGAAAGTGGGTATATTTTGAGTTTTTTTTTTAGTAAAACAAAGTTAGAATAAAGAAGGAGAGAGTGGATTTTCAAAGAAGTATGAAATATGCAAAGATGCTACTGATGCTTCTGCTATTCATAGCATAGTAGAAGCATACACAATTCGAATCCCATTTATATGAACTTTGGTTCATTGTATAAGCAATTATACTTTTGAATTAATTTAAATAATAGTATTTTCTTCATTTTTCTTTAATGTAAAAAAAAATAAAAACAAAGATAAACTGAAATTTATTTTTAATTACATTCTGTAATATACAATAAATAAGCAATTCATCCTATTTAAATGAAGATAAAAAATGTATTTTTAATATAAATATAATTGGCAATGAGGCATGCAATTTAAATATTGTAATAAATCTGGTAATATTATAATAATGAGTTGGGCCTGATTGGCCGAATGGCTAGCCCTCTGTCTCTCGGTACCACAGGTTTCGGATTCGAGTCCCAGCGGTGCCAATAATTGTAGCAGTTCGGAATCCACTTTAAACCGTAGGTCCCGGTCTAACATGATCGTAGAGCGATGCGTGAGTATTGTTACTCCGAGTCGTTGGCTTATCTTGAAGCTATACGCACCTCCGGTAGTGCTAAGTGAGTAACGTCGGTGCAGCGCTTGCCTTAAGCAATCAAAAACAACTGTCTAAGAGTTTGCCAGCTGTATTAGAACAGAAAAAAGAAGAAAGTTTTGATATCATAGATATGAAGGTATTTGAATAAAATTTCTTCTTTAAATATTTAGTTTAAAAAGATTATATTTTATTTATTCATTTATTTTTTTCCCACATAGTATAAATCATCTTTCTAGGAACCATTAATGCTTGAGATTCCTTTACAAGATCTCTAATGCATCGCAATGGATGTTTTACCTACGCCTCATTTAATACTTGTTTTATTTCAATTTCGGATTCTTTCCTGAAGTCTTTTAGTGCTTTTTTCCCTTTTCAGTGATGCTTTCTAGTCTTTTAAAGACTTTTAAGCTTCTTAAATGCTTTTATAAAAATCTGGAACTGGAAATATATCTTAAGGGGAAAACATAAGTACTCTTAAACAATGTGTGCTTTAAAATATGAATTAGTTATTTGGAGAATTCCAAATACAACTAAAGTCGAAAGTAGGTATATTTTGAGTTTTTTTTTTTAGTAAAACAAAGTTAGAATAAAGAAGGAGAGAGTGGATTTTCAAAGAAGTATGAAATATGCAAAGATGCTATTGATGATTTTGCTATTCATAGCACAGTAGAAGCATACTACACAATTCGAATTCCATTTATATGTATTTTTGATCATTGAATAAATAATTATATTTTTTGAACTAATTTAAATAGTTGTATTTTCTTTATTTTTTTTTGTCGCAGAAAAAAAAATTTAGAAAATAAATTGAAATTTATTTTTAATTAGCTTCAGTAATATACAATAAATGGACCAGAATGCCGAGTGACTAGTTCTCTGGCCCTCAGTGCCATAGAATTCGGGTTGGAGTATGGCGGTGCCATGGATGCTTGTAGTTGTTCGGAATCCTCTTTAAACCTTAGGTCCCAATCCAATCCACTGGACGTAGAGCGGACAACCCTACCCCGTAAAAAGAAAACATCTTCTATCTAGAAATCTGGCAGTTGACGGCCTTTGCCCACCACGGGGCTGTTGCGCCTCTGTTGATGATAATGATGATGATAGATGTTATGTAGAATGTAAGTTACGTAAATTTTTTGTTATGTAGAATGCGTGTTGTGTAGGATTTTTTAGAATATATGCTAAGTAGAATTTTATGAGTTATTTGTCTTATGTTAAATTTTTGTTATCAATACAAGCTTGATTGGCCGAGTGGCTAGCGCTCTGACGTTCAGTACCACATGTCTCGGGTTCGAGTCCGTGCGGTACCATGGATGTTTGTAGTGGTTCGAGATCTACTTTAAACTGTAGGTCTCTGTGTAACATGAGCTTTACGGAGTTATTGCTACTCCGCGTCAGTAGCTTTTCTTCAAGCTACACGCACCTCCAGGGTAATGCTAAGTGAGTAACGTCGGTGCAGCGCTTGCCTTAAAGAAACAAAGACAATTGTCTAAGTGTCTGACAGTTGCATTAAAAAAAAGGAAGAAAGTTTTGATATCATGGATCTGAAGGTATTTTAATACAATTTCTTCTTTTAAATATTTAGTTTAAAATGATATTTTATTTTTTTCCCACATCATATAAATCATCTTTCCAGGAACCATTAATGCTTGAGATTCTCTTACAAGATCTCTAATGCGTGGTAATGGATGTTTTACCTACGCCCGCCCCTTAATACTTGCTTTATTTCAATTTCGGATTCTTTCGTTAAGTCTTTTAGTGCTTTTTTCCCTTTTATAGTGATGCTTTCTAGTCTTTCCGAAGACTTTTAAGCTTCTTAAATGTTTTTATAAAAATCTGGAACTGAAAATATATCTTGAGGGGAAAACATAAGTACTCTTAAACAATGTGTGCTTTAAAATATGAATGAGTTATTTGGAGAATTCCAAATACAACTAAAGTCGAAAGTAGGTATATTTTGAGGTTTTTTTTAAGTAAATCAAAGTTAGAAGAATAGAATATAGGACGAAGAGAGTGGATTTTCAAAGAAATATGAAATATATGTGATGATGATGATGATATATGATGATGTTGTGGATTGCTGTATTCATAGCATAGTAGAAGCATACACAATTCAAATCCCATTTATATGTACTTTGATTCCTTGAATAAGTAATTATACTTTTTGAACTAATTTAAATAGTACTAGTATTTTCTTCATTTTTATTTATCGTAGAAAAAATAAAAAAAATTAACTGAAATTTATTTAAAAGTATATTCAGTAATATACAATACATAAGTTATTATTCATCCTATTTATATGAAGATGAAAAAATGTAATTGACAACGATGCATCCAATTTAAATATTGTAATATTATAATAATGGAGAATGAATGGCTGAGTGGCTAGCGCTCTGGCGCTCGGTAGCTCGAGTCCCGGCGGTGCCATGGCTGTTTGTAGTGGTTCGAAATCCACTTTAAACCGTAGGTCCCGGTCTATTATGATCGTAGAGCGTTGCGGGGGCATTGCTACTCCGCGTCCGTGGCTTATCTTCAAGTTACACGCGCCCTCTGGGTAATGCAAAGTGAGTAACGTCTGTGTAGCGTTTGCCCTAAGGCATCCAAGACCAAGCTGTCTAAGTGTTTGCCAGCTGCATTAGAAAGAAAAAATATTATAATAATGAGTCAATTATGTAATTATCTTCCTTTTAAAAAAAATCAATTTATGGCTCTCTTCCAAATTCAGAGTATATTTGTAGTGTGAATGTTGGGTACTAGACTGTAAATGGTTGCGTTCGGGTTGAGATACTGGAAGCACAGGTTGGTGAACTCCCAATTTTATTGGCACACGCACAAACACTACACACATACAATGAGAGAGATACAAAATTTAAAGACAAATAATTATAGATTCGTGGCCGTTAGTGGCTATAGATTCGTTCCCCAATTTTAAGCCAAATACCCAAAACTTGGATACACGAATGGTGAGCGAAATATACTTCCTCTCCAGGTGAGAGTCTGTATGTCAACTAATACGCAGAGTTGCACTAAATATGGCTCCTTTCAGGTGAGAGTTTCAAATTTCAAGTCGTTCCGTTGTTCAAGTCGTCGCTGTAGGGCTGAAGTTCAAACCTCTAGCTGCCTTGTTGTAGACATTGCTTCAAAACCGAGAAGGCTCGTTGACGTGTATGATGTTCAGCATCTTGCCTCGTGAGTCAGACTACTTAGTGGGTGGTTTCTGGGATTTCTCCCATACGATACGCAAATGCGGGGTTTCGGGCCTAAAAAGCGGCCCTAAAAGTCCTCCCGGAAGGCATTGCCCTCCTTCAGCGACATGGAGTCATGTCAGACTTCTACCTACGGTTGCTCCATCACAACAGTAGCTCCTCAATTTCACTCCATCCATAAGCATGGGCTACCAGACTCTGAGGTTTGGTTTGGTTTGTTTGTCGCTCTACGGTCATCTTTTGCACTCTTTAGGCTAAACAGACCGGGACCTACAGTTTAAAGTGGATTCCAAACCACTACACACACCCATGGCACAGCCGGGACTCGAACCCAAAACCTGTGGTACCGAGCACCAGAGCGCTAGCCACTCGGCCATCCAGGCCCCCGGACTCTGAGGATGAGCCACAACTTCATTATAGAGAGCTGTGAAAGATATAAGCGAATTTCTTCTGACAAGTTCGTCCAAATTTATTTATCCATTAAAAATCGCCATTTAGCTTGAATATTGACGGTTATTTATAAAAAGCTGCATACGGTAATTGTTTTGTCCTTTTATCACAGAATGAAGGAAAAAAAAAAGTTTTAAAAATTGTGTTTGCATACTAAAAAAGAAACCTTTTTTAAGCTAGAATAAGTAGTCATATATTTTCAGGTTTTTTTTAAAATACTTAAATTCATTAGATAATAATATTAAACGCTTATTATTATGAATCTTTTTTTAAGTATAAAAACAGAAAGGTTACGATATTTTAAATTTTTTTTAACAATAATAGTAGTAATATATTTGAAGCAACGAACCATTATTTAAAATGTACGAAAAATTTAATTTAAATAAAATCCTCCTAAGAAAATTAGTTTTTAAAAATCATGAATCCTTTATTTGGTATTTTTTGTATAAAAATGCTTAAAGTGGAACAATTTCTTTCAAATATATATAACATATATGGCAAGTGTATACATAACAAAAGATATAGAAAATAAATTAGTAAAGGTATATAAAAAAACTGTAGCAAATTAAAACTAGTTTTAAAGAAAAAACTTTTGAAATTGTTTCATAACATTTCATTTTGCAAGAACCGCATCATAATTGTTTAAAACCATGTTAGTATAAATAAGCTATATTAGTTAAAAAAAAATATATTCTCAGAAAAATTAGATGTAAATTGAATGAAATAATTGATAATGAAAAACGAGATTACATAGAATTTTAATGAATCATAAAAAAAATTTGTTTTTAAGTGTTGCGCATGAGCAGTAACGTATGTAAAATGTAATTTAAAGAAATATTAGAAATTTAACAACAAATTCTGAAACTAATAGAAAAACAATGCATATTCATTATATATATTTATAATTTGCTATTTTTAAGATAGTCAATGATCTTGAACTATATAATAAAAAATTTTTAGTTCATTCAAGCTAAAATGTAGTATTTTTCGAAAAATTATCTTTTTTGCATTATGAGAAGGCCATAAAAACATGAGACGAAAAGTACGTTAAAAAAATAATTACAAATCTGAAGGAATATTTTCGTAAGTACAGGAACTTTTATTTAAAGTATAAAAGGTTTTAAAAATGTATGAAGAGTAAAATAAAATAAAAAATTGTGAAAAAAATCAATCATATTTCTTATTTAAAGGCTGTTAAAACAAAATTGATTGAATGATAAATTCTGAACAAGTTATACATTGTATCTTCGATTTAACAGATCGACTATGAAGGAAGAAAAAACAAATAAACAAATTGGATAATATCAAAAGTAAAATTTTTTAAATAAAAACAGACTTACAAAAGGAGTTTTTTTCCCCCAATGCAGCTGGCAAACAGACATGGACGTCTTTGGATGCCTATAAGGGCTGCACCGATGTTACTCACTTTGCATTACCCAGGGGACGCGTGTAACTTGATGGTAAGCCACGGACGCGGAGTAACAATGTCTCCGCAACACTCTACGATCCTATTAGGACCGGGACCCACGGCTTAAAGTGGATTCCGAACCACTACAACACCCATGGGCAAAGCCGGGATTTGAACCCGATACCTGTGGTACCGAACGCCATAGCGCTAGCCATTCGGCCATCAGGTCCCACCTACAAAAGGAGGTTTTGGAATATAAAATTCAAAATGAACTGGTTATGAGTTGAAAGAAATTTCAATTGCTTTTTCTATGTTTCTCTAAACAAAATATATTTATAATTATATAAGCAATAAATAAATCATTGAAGTTCTAAATTTTAATATAACTATATGGAATTCATTTTTAAATAATATCCTGTTTCTTATCCCACTTGGTAGGCAGCAACATCTAGACCAAGTCTAAGAACACGCATTTTCTCTAGGAAATATGGAAAGGGGGGGGGTAGCTTCTGTTGGGATGGATCATTTGCAGGTAGAAGTCAGACTTGGCTCCATGACGCTGATTTTTACGGGGTAGGGTTGTGAGTCCTACTCCTAACTTTCTATAGTTATATTAGGCCTGAAAGTAAAGCAAATTCCGAACCTATACAAGCCTCCATGGCACAGTCGAGACTCGAATCTGAAACCTGCGGCACCGAGCGCCAGGGTGCTGGCCATCAGGCCCCAATAATATGTAATAGCTGTAACAATGATAATGTCTTTTATTACAATGTTCTATAGAAGCATTAAAAAGATACTAAGAAAAACACTTTAAAACGAAAAAGAATCTAAAAACATCAAACTAATAATAATAATTTTATTTAATCAGCATTTCAAGCTTTTGGTTGCAACTTTTAAAACCATTTTATTCGAAGTTGCATACTTTTCTTTCTTTTTTTTCATTGACGCCACAGCCCTATGGTAGGCCAAGGCCATTTGCCTACTGACAGATTTCGAGACAGGAGATGTTTTTTTTTTTTATGGGGTAGGATTATCCTACGGTTAACGCCCTACAGTCATATTAGATCGGGACCTACGGTTTAAGGTGGATTCGTATACGTTTTTTTACGAACAGAAAATATTAAACATAGAAATTCAATTACATAGTGATAAATATTCGTAAGAAACAAACAGTAGAATTAAAAGCAAATTACATATAAAATCAATAATGATAATATTAAAAATATTTTACATAAACGATATTACTAACCTTTTGCTTATAATATTAAAATTCGATTAAAAACTCAAAGAGTGAAAAAACGAACTAGTATGATGACTAATTCTTAAATAAAATAGGTTGTTCTGAAGGTCATTTCAATCCTTCATATTTAATGCCATTTTTCTGGATTAAAATAAATTTAAGGTTGGTTAAAGAAAAAAAAAATAGTTTTATTTTTTCTTATAGTGAGAAAATTTAATTAGAAGGAGAAAGTTTACTTTGATTTTCCCTTTTTTAAAATAATTATCCTATTTAATTTCAAAATATATTCTATAGAAATATTAAAAACAGTTTTAAAAAGAAATCTCTTTTTGTTATTATTATTTTTAAAAATTATCCTATTTAATTTCAAAATATATTCTGTAGAAATATTAAAAACAGTTTTAAAAGGAAATCTTTTGTTATTATTATTTTTAAAAATTATCAGATTTAATTTCAAAATATATTCTATAGAAATATTATAAACAGTTTTAAAAAGAAATCTTTTGTTATTATTATTTTTAAAAATTATCAGATTTAATTTCAAAATATATTCTATGGAAATATTATAAACAGTTTTAAAAGGAAATCTTTTGTTATTATTATTTTTAAAAATTATCAGATTTAATTTCAAAATATATTCTATAGAAATATTATAAACAGTTTTAAAAGGAAATCTTTTGTTATTATTATTTTTAAAAATTATCAGATTTAATTTCAAAATATATTCTATGGAAATATTAAAAACAGTTTTAAAAAGAAATCTTTTGTTATTATTATTTTTAAAAATTATCAGATTTAATTTCAAAATATATTCTATAGAAATATTAAAAACAATTTTAAAAAGAAATCTTTTGTTATTATTATTTTTAAAAATTATCAGATTTAATTTCAAAATATATTCTATGGAAATATTATAAACAGTTTTAAAAGGAAATCTTTTGTAGAAAGGACAATAAAATGATAAACAAACATTGTAACCACAATTCAACCGTAAATAGTGCTTTATATAACAACATTGTAACCCTTTGTTATATCCATTCTAAACGAAATTGCATACTTTCTGTCATTGTTTTTAAGCACGAAAAGCACAATGGAAAAACAAATCCCAACTCATCCTAATATAACATTTTAACAATGAGCATTTCACATAACAGTATTGCATATCTTTTGTTTACCTCATTCCAAACTTTTTATCATTGCTTTTGAACACGAAAACTATTAAAGATGAAATATTTATTTATATAATGTTTAAAATTTCCTGCAAACATTATCAATGAAATATTCAACAAACATACACAAAAAACAAACAAGAAGTATTTCATGTAAGTAATATTATTAGATTTTGTTTATAACGTTATCAATCTAACTGGTAAAATACATTTTAACATTCCTTTCGAAGACACATAGTATTAAACCATAAATATCCATTTCATTATGGTTAAATTTCGATATTTTTTCAACTACAGAAGAACAATTATAAAAGAAAATCGCATTCGCACACACAAAAACAAACAATGAGCATTTTATATTATTAATAACAATTATAAAAAAAGATAACAATTATATTATTAATAACAATTATAAAAAAGATAACAATTATATTATTAATAACAATTACAAAAAAAAGATAACAATTATATTATTAATAACAATTATAAAAAAGATAAAAATTATATTATTAATAACAATTATAAAAAAGATAACAATTATATTATTAATAACAATTATAAAAAAGATAGCAATTATATTATTAATAACAATTATAAGACAGATATAAGAACAATTATAAAAAAAACCGCATTCCCACACACAAAAAAAAATCAATGAGTATGTCATGCAATTAATATTGTTAGATTTTGTTTATGAAATTAACAATCTAAATCGTATTGTATTTTTTAGCATTTCTTTTGAAGATGAATACTGTTAAAAAAGAAATATCTATTCTATCGTGGTTAAATTTCGATATTTTTCCAACTGTAGAAGAACAATTTTAAAAGAAAAACACATTCACACACAAAAAACAAAGAATGAGTATTTCATGTACTTAATATTATTAAATTTTGTTTATAAAGTTGTTAATCTAAATAGTTTTGTACTTTTTAACATTCCTTTTCAAGACGAATACTATTAAAAAAGAAATATCTATTTCATCGTGGTTAAATTTTGATATTTTTCCCAACTAAAGAAGAACAATTATAAAAAAAACCGCATTCCCACACAAAAAACAAACAATGAATATTTCATATAATTAATATTATTATAATTTGTGTATAAAGTTATCAATCCAAATTGTATTGTACTTTTAAACATTCCTTTTAAAAACGAATACTGTTAAAAAAGAAATGTCCATTCTGTCGTGGTTAAATTTCAATATTTTTCCAACTATAGCAGAACAGTTATAAAAGAAAAACGTATTCACATGCAAAAAAACAATAAATGAGTATTTCATGTAATTAATATTGTTGTATTTTGCTTATAACGTAATCAATTTAAATTGTATTGTACATTTTAACATTGCTTTTTGTTGCCTCATGGATAAATAGCTCCACGTGCATAGTTAAAAAATAAATCTAAGTGGAAGTCAGCTCCCAATAATGTAAGCATCCTGTTTGCGCGGGCGTAAGCTGACTGGAGGGAGAAAGAAATGTAACACCCACCGTTTGAGTTTGGTTTTTGAATAACAGAGCCGTTTTTGAATAACTTTTGCAGTAAACTAGTGCTACGTGTTTTTATGCTTAGAACATAACACTTTTAAAAACGAATACTGTTAAAAAAGAAATATCCATTTCTATCGTAGTAAAATTTCGATATTTTTTCAACAACAGAAGAACAATTATAAAAGAAAAACACATTCACATACAGAAAACAAACAATGAGTATTTCTTGTGATTAATATTGTTATATTTTGTTTATAAAGTTAGCAATTTAAATTGTATTGTACTTTGTAACAATATTTTTGAAGTCGAACACTGTTAAAAAAGAAATATCCATTTCTATCGTAGTAAAATTTCGATATTTTTTCAACTATAGAAGAACAATTATAAAAGAAAAACACATTCACACACAGCAAACAAACAATGAGTATTTCTTGTGATTAATATTGTTAGATTTTGCTTATAAAGTTAGCAATCTGAATTGTATTGTACTTTTTAACATTCCTTTTGAATATTGTATAGTTCCATAGACGAATACTATTAAAAAAAAATATATCAATTTAATCGTGGTTAAATTTCGTTATTTTTCCAACTATATAGAAGAACAATTATAAAAGAAAATCGCATTCACACACAAAAAGGAAACAATGAGTATTTCATATAATTAATATTATTAGATTTTGTTTAGAAATTATCTAAATGGTATTGTATTGTATTTTTGAAGACGAAAACTATTAAAATGAAATATCCGTTCCATCATGGTTAAATTTTCCAACTATAGAAGAACAATTGTTTGATTAATTAAACTGTCCTGAATATTTTTAACGAATAAGATTAAAAAATCGATTACAAACATATTATCTTTCGAAGAAATTTAATTGAAAACTAGTTATGAAAAATATACAACATAGTTCTTAGATAACTAATAAATTTTTTCATAAACTATTTTGTAGCAATAATAACAACATATTTTTTTTCCTAAAATGTTTTTGAGAACCATTAACAAAGATAATAACTCCAAAATGCATACATTTAACAAACGATAACAATTAAACAAACGATAAATATTAAAAGCTATTTTAATCGAAATCACTTTTTGCTTTATCACTTCTTCTAAACGTAAGCATTATTAAACGATAACAATTAAACAAACGATTTCTTTTAAAAACTATTTTAATCGAAATCGCTTTTTGTTTATCATTATTTTTCTAAAAGTAAACATTATTAAAGATGAAAATTCCACTTCCTGATTGTTAAATTCTGTTCTTTCTCCATTGAAGGAAAACAATTCTGATATTTCCTTAAATTGTTCTTTACTATTTTTAATGATTAATATAAAAGAAATTCATTACCAAAATCGTTATCGTTCCTGAGATAAGAAATTTAATTTAAAACGGGAAAAGAAAAATTTAATGTTTATAAATATCTAAAATATTTTGTCATAAAATACATTCTTTAACAAAAATGAAAGCATGTTCGAATATTATTATTTTTAGAACTATTAAAATAATCAAAATAATAATGGTTCGAGTAAAGTTTTTTTAGAAATATTAACATAAATAATAACACCACAATGAATATACAAACAATAAACAAATAAAAAAAAAATTAATTTTTTTTATTAAAATAATGGTTTTATTAGAACTTAAAAACTATTTTTATAGAAATTACATTTTTCTTTATTAGTTTTTTCTTAAACTCGATGATGATGAACTAAAATTTTCTTCTTTAAAAGAAAATTCTAGTTCATGATTTAAATTCTATTTTTTTCTCCCCCAATTGAAGAAGAGCAATTTGAATATTAGCCAAGATTTACTGAATATTTTTAGTGACTAACATAAAAAATTGATGAATGAAAAAACATTAATTTTTCTGAATGACAAAATTTAATTCAAAGCTTGAGATGAAAGAACGAGATGAATATATGTGCCTTCTATTTATTTAATGGAATATATTGAAATATATTTGAACATTAATATTGGAATATTAATTAATGGAATATGTTGGAATATTAATATTGGAATATTAATTAATGGAATATATTGGGATGTTAATATTGGAATATTAATTAATGGAATATGTTGGAATATTAATTAATGGAATATATTGGGATATTACTATTGGAATATTAATTAATGGAATATATACGAAAATTATTATTGGAATACATTGGAATATTAATTAATGGAATATATTGGGATATTAATATTGGAATATTAATTAATGGAATATATTGGGATAATAATATTGGAATATTAATTAATGGAATAATAATTGATGAAATATATTGGAATATTAATTAATGAAATATATTGGAATATTAATTAATGGAATATATTGGAATATTAATTAATGGAATATATTGTATGACGGTTAAAATGGAATCCCCAACCAAAAAAGAGTTATTTATATTACAAAAACTGCTCAAAGTATCTTTTATAGCAATGTGCAAATTAATCTTTCTGAGTATGAATATTCAATTAAAAACTTGATATTGAAGATTTAACATTCATATGTACCATTTTCATGAATAATTTATAAATTCTAAGTACAGCAAATTAAATTTTATGCTAATAATGATAAGATATTTTAACAAATGTTTATATAGAGCAGTTGAATAATCTCATAAAAACCACTACAGATTACAATGCAGGAAATGCAATAACCGACAAACAATAAGCATTTTATGTTATGGTCGATATCGTAAACCTTTATTTACACTGTTAAAACCCATTTCAATCGAAATTGTGTACTTCTTTTTTACTTCCTTTCCAACCCCAAAACTATTATAGATGAAAAACCCACGACATCATGGTTAAATTTTGATCATTCTCTAACCGAAGTTAAAAAAAAATTCCGATACATACATATCATGTAAACTATATTGAATATCTTTAACGACCAATGGAATATATTGGAATATTAATTAATGGAACATGTTGAAATATTAATATTGGAATATTAATTAATGATTCCAATTATTAATTATTTCCAATTATTAATATTAGAATATATTAGAATACTAATATTGGAATATTAATTAATGGAACATGTTGGAATATTAATTAATATGTTGTATCATTAATATGTTAATTGATACTGTTGTTGTTATTAATTAATATGTTGTTGTATTAATATGTTAATATATTGTATCACGGTTAAAATGGAATTTTCCTCAGCCAGAAAAGAGTAACTTTGCATTACAAAAACTGCTCAAAGTATCTTTTATAGCAATATACAAATTTAATCTTTCTGAGTATGAATATTCTATCAAAAACAATATGAAGATTTACTAGAATTTATAAATTATTATGTATTGGAATATTTAGAAGAATTTATAAATTATTATGTACTCTTTCCATAAATAATTTATAAATTCTAATTACAGCAAAATACATTTTATGCTAATAATGATAACATATTTTAACAAATCATTAAGTAGAACTGTTGAATAATCTCATAAAAAAACACTGCAAATTATAATGCAAGAAATACAATAACCAACAAACAATAAGCATTTTATGTTATAGTATGTCGACATCATAAATCTTTATTTACACTGTTAAAACCCATTCCAATCGAAATTGTATACTTCTTTTCGAACACGAAAACTATTAAGGATGAAAAACCCATAGCATCATGGTTAAATTTTGATCATTCTCTAACCAAAATAATATCCCATATATTATCTTAACTATATTGAATATCTTTAACGACCCATATAAAACGTCCGGGTTAGAGACAGAAAGAACATGCAGGGAAAAAACTGTTTGGTGATAGAGAGGGAAATCACGTAATGAAGGGTGTTTCCCCCTCTCACATTTTATGTCTTTTTCCCCATTTATTTTTTCATCCTTTGGACACCGCAGACAACTTTTATGGCTAGGGGGAGACGCGATCACAGAAATACATCTCAATCTAGTGACGACGAACTCTGGCTTTTTTATTTTTTTAGTGCTGTCTTTCGTCTGTCGTCAATTACGATGACTTGTTCCAGGCTGCCTGGTGCTCTGCCCCGTCTGGGAAGAGGAATTGTGGAAAGAGATGATGAGGGTTGGGTTTGCCAGCTTTTGCTTTGAATTCGATTATTGTTTTTTGGAGTACAGGAAAATGAATAGCAAAGTTTGGTAAATTATATATTATTTGGGATGAATCATAATAGAAAAATACTATTATTCAATATAAAAGGAGGACATATACGTATGTACGTATTATATTGGAATATTAGTAATATATGTATTTATTTATTGGCATATTAATATATTGGATATTGGAATAGCAATTAATGGAATATATTGGAGTATTAATTAATGGAATATATTGGAATATTAATTAATGCAATATGTTGGAATATTAATCAGTGGAATATGTTGGAATAATAATTAATGGAATATATTGGAGCATTAATTAATGGAATATATTTTAATATTAATTGGCGGAATATGTTGGAATATTAATTAATGGAATATGTTGGAATATTAATTAATGGAATATATTGTATCACAGATGAAATTTAATTTTCGTCAGCCAGAAAAGAGTAACTTTGCATTACAAAATCTTATCAAAGTATCTTTTATAGCAATATACAAATTTAATCTTTCTGAGTATGAATATTCAATCTAATTAACTTAAATTTATATTAAATCAAAAGCTTGATATTGAAGATTTAATATTAATATGTACCCTGTTTATTAATAATTTATTAATTTTAATTATAACAAAATACATTCTGTACGAATAATGATAACTTATTTTAACAAATGTTTAAGTAGAACAGTTGAATAATCTCATATAAACAACAACACAGCAAATTACAATGCAGGAAATACAATAACCAACAAGCAATAAGCATTTTATGTTATAGTCGATATCGTAAACCTTTATTTAGAATGTTAAAACCCATTTCAATCGAAATTGTGTACTTCTTTTCGAATACGAAAACTATTAAGGATGAAAAACCCATGGCATCATGGTTAAATATTGATCATTCTCTAACCAAAGTTAAAAAAATTCCGATATATTATCTAAACTATATTGAATATCTTTAACGACCCATATGAAACGTCCGGGTTAGAGACAGACAGAACATGGAGGGAAAAACACTTTGGAGATAGAGAGGGAAATCATGTAATGAAGGGTGTTTCCCCCTCTCACATTTTATGTCTTTTCCCTATTTATTTTTTCATTCTTTGGTCACCGCAGACAACTTTTATGGCTACGGGGGAGACGCGATCATAGAAATACATCTCAATCTAGCGACGACGAACTCTGCCTTTTTTTTTATTTTGTTTTTTTTACTGGTGTCTTTCGTCTGTCGTCAATTACGATGACTTTCTCCAGGCTGCCTGGTGCTCTACCCTGTCTGGGAAGAGAAATTGTGGAAAGAGATGTTGATGCTTGGGTTTGCCAGCTTTTGGTTTGAATTCGATGATTGTTTTTTGGAGTACAGGAAAATGAATAACAAAGTTGGGTAAATTATATATTATTTGAGATGAATGATAAATGAATAATATTTTTATTCAATATGAAATGAGTTCATATATAGATTGGAATATTAATACACACACATATACATATATATATTGGAATATTAATTAATGGAATATATTGGCATATTAATTAATGGAATATATTGGAATATTAATTATTGGAATATGTTGGCATATTAATTAATGAAATATATTGGAATATTTTTTTTTATTTCCAATGGCAGATTATGAACAGTTACAGCAAAAAAAGAACAACGAAAAAATAAAACATACAACATACAACAACAACAAAAAAATACAAGTACAACAAAACATGTTGAAAATGAGTTCATTAATCTAACAATAATGCCAAGTTGCAGATCTTTTAGCCACTAAAAAGTGTTATCAGGTGCACCATGGGCAGACAGATCTTCTGTGCACCCATATATTGGAATATGAATTAATGGAATATGTTGGAATTATAGTTAATGTAATATGTTGGAATAATAATTAATGTAATATGTTGGAATAATAATTCATGTAATATGTTGGAATAGTAATTAATGGAATATGTTGGAATAGTAATTAATGGAATATATTGGAATATTAATTAATGGAATATGTTGGAATAATAATTAATGTAATATGTTGGAATAGTAATTATTGCAATATGTTGTAATATTAATTAATGAAATATATAGAATAATAATTAACGGAATATGTTGTAAAATAATTAACGGAATATATTCGAATATTAATTAAAGGAATATATTGGAATATTGAATATTGGAATATTGGAATAATAATTAATGGAATACATTGTATCACAGTTAAAATTTAATTTTCCTCAGCCAGAAAAGAGTAACTTTGCATTACACAAACTTCTCAAAATATCTCTTATAGCAATATACAAATTTAATTTTTCTGCGTATGAATATTCAATCCAATTAACTTAAATTTATAATAAATCAAAAACTAGATAATAAATATTTAATATTAATATGTACCTAATAAATATTTATGTAGAGCAGCTGAATAATCTCATAAAAACAAGCCACTACAAATTACAATGCGGGAAATACAATAACCAACATACAATAAGCATTTTATGTTATAGTATATCGATATCGTAAACCTTTATTTACACAGTTAAAACCCATTTCAATCGAAATTGTGAACTTCTTTTCGAACTCGAAAACTATTAAGGATGAAAAACCCATGGCATCATGGTTAAATTTTGATCATTCTCTAACCAAATATATATTCGATATATTATCTAAACTATATTGAATATCTTTAACGACCCATATAAAACATCCGGGGTTAGAGACAGAAAGAACATGGAGGGAAAAACTCTTTGGCGATAGAGAGGGAAATCATGTAATGAAGGGTGTTTCCCCCTTTCACATTTTTTCTTTTCCCTATTTTTTTTTAATTCTTTGGTCACCGCAGACAACTTTTATGGCTACGGGGGAGACGCGATCATAGAAATATATCTCAATCTAGCGACGACGAACTCTGCCTTTTTTATATTTTTTTACTGCTGTCTTTCGTCTGTCGTCAATTACGATGGCTTTTTCCAGGCTGCCTGGTGCTCTACCCTGTCTGGGAAGAGGAATTGCGGAAAGACACGATGATGGTTGGGTTTGCCAGCTTTTGGTTTGAATTTGATTGTTTTTGGGAGTACAGGAAAATGAATAACAAAGTTTGGTAAATGATATATTATTTGAGATGAATAATGAATTATGAATTATATGAGAATGAATAATATTTTTCTCCAATATAAAATGAGTACGTCATAGTACTTTTCATAGTAAAAATTTCATACAGTATTTGTCTTGTCCTATATCTTAAGTGTCTTGTCTTGTCTCTTATCTTGACTTGTATATGTTCTATTAGTATTTTATTCTATACTAATATCATATGATATGAATGGTATTCATGGTTATAGTGGCATATAAAGGTGAATTGTGGACAGACATGATACTAGCTGGATTATTGGCTTAGATACTGACTGAATTACTGATTTGGCTGGATTATTCGTTTGACTTACTTTATTTTTTGGAGTAAAAATAAATATAGCGAAAACTATGAAAATATTGGTAAGAATGCATGATATAAAATTTTTTTTTATCAAAGAGACAAAGTGACCTTTATAATAAAAAATAATAAGGCTATCATTTGCTCTCCTATAATAAAATGTTATATAAATTTCATATCGTCATAATATTACACATTAATGTTCAGCACAATTAAAGAATTTTGATTAGAGATGTTGATTGTTGGGTTTTCCAGCTTTTGGTTTAAATTCCAAGATTGTTTTTTGAGAAGGAAAATGCATAACAAAATTTGGTAAATGATATATTAGGTTGGGGAAAAAGAAATCCATTATTTTTATATGAACTTCAGGACTTTATTTAACATGCTTCGGATTGTCCGATTTGGGTCAAATATGCACCGTTTTGTTGTATGATTTGTTGCCATTTTAAAGGTAACTTCATAATGCCTCTCTCATAGAAGTCCTGGTCTCTATTTGCAAAAAACTGTAGTAGTCGATTTTCACAATCCTCCCTAGATGCCAATTTTTTATCATTAAAGAAATTTTGCAATGCAAGAAAAAGATGATAATCGCTTGGTGCCAAGTCCGGACTGTATGGCGGATGCATTAAAACTTCCCAACCAAACTCCCGAAGTTTCTGGCGAGTCACTGTAGATGTGTGTGGCCTAGCGTTGTCCTGGTGGAACACGACACCTCTCCTGTTGGCCAATTTTGGCCGTTTCTGGTCAATCGCTATCTTCAAACGGTCCAGTTGTTGACAGTAGAGATCAGAATTTAGCGTTTGGCCATATGGAAGCAACTCATAATAAATAATCCCCTTCCAGTCCCACCAAATGCATAACAGAACCTTCCTGGCCGTTAGTCCTGGTTTGGCCACCGTTTGAGGTGCTTCACCGCTCTTTGACCACGATCGTTTTCGCACAGGGTTATCGTATGTGATCCATTTCTCATCTCCAGTCACCATCCGTTTAAGAGAAATGGGTCTATCTCATTCCGTTTGGCCAAGGCTTCGCACATGGAAATTCGATCCATCATGTTTTTTCTGTTAATTGGTGTGGCACCCAAACATCGAGCTTCTTTTGAATCCAGCTTTGTGTAAATGGTTTAAAACTGTTTTATGGTCGCTTTTTAGCTCCTGGGCGATGTTACGACTGCTAACATGCCGGTCACCTTCGATCATTTCTCCGCTTTTATCGACATTTTCGACGACCGGCCTACCTGTGCGAGGTGCATCTTTAACATCAAAAATTCCTGAACGGAATCTACGAAACCAAAATTGCACATAATTGGCTGTTACAGTATCGGAACCATAAACACCATTCACAATTTTAGCCGCCTGGCTTGCATTTTCGCCTTTGTCAAAGAAAAACTGTAAAATGTACCGAATTTTCTCTTTGTTCACTTCCATTTTTAACACCCTGTAACTCCCAACTGAATGGATCAAACAAAAAACAGAAAAAGAATTATTTTAGTGCGAAGTGCCACCTTTCTAACGAGCATAAATCTGAAACTGTTTAATTGATACTTTACGTGATATCGATCACTACAGCCATCTATCGAAAAAATAATGGATTTCTTTTTCCCCAACCTAATATTATTTGAGACGAATGATAACTGAATAATATTTTTATTCGAATAGTTGGTAGTACATTTCATAGTTAAAATTTCATTCAGTATCTTATACTATAACTAAAATCATATGATATGTATGGTATTCATGAGTATTGTGGCATTTGAAGGCGAATTGTGGACAGACATGATGCTGGCTGGATTTGCCAGATATTGGTTTGAATTCCATGATTTGTTTGAGTAAAAATAAATATAATGAAACTCATAGAAAACATGATACGATATTTTTTTTATCGAAGATGGAAATATCACTTTATAGTAAAAAAATAATAATGATATGATTTGTACTTCTATATTAAAATATTTCATGTACATAATGTAAGAATATGTAATAATATTACAAATAAATATTGTAATAAATAATGTAATAATGTGATAAATAATGTAATATTATTACAAATAAATGTTCAACGCAATTATAGCAAAAAATATCATTAAAGATGATGATATTTGGGTTCTTTTTATCAAATATAGAAAGTGTCCTTTATAGTAAAAAAATAATAAGGTTATCATTTGTTCTTCTATATTTAAATATTGCATGTAAATAATGTCATAATATTACATGTAAATATTACATCACTTAAGTGATTAAAGATGATGATGATGATGATGATTGGGTTTCCCTGCATTTGGTTTAAATTCAATGATTGTTTTTGGAGCAGGAAAATGCATAACAAAGTTTGGTAAATGATATATTATTTGAGATGAATAATAAATAAATAATATGTTTTATACAGGATAAGTATCTGTACTTGGTAGTACATTTCATAGTTAAGTTACATTACATTTCATTCAGTATCGTATCAGTGTCTTATACTAAGACTAAAATCATATGACATGTATGGTATTCATGCTTATTGTGGCATTTGAAAACGAATTGTGAACAGCATGATACTGGCTGTATATGACAGTTATTGGTTTGAATTCCATGATTTTTTTTTAGTAAAAATAAATATAACGAAACCCATGAAAGTAATGGTAAGAATATATGATATAGTATTTTTTTAATCAAAGATTGAAAGTGTTTTATAGTAAAAAAATAATAAGACTATCATTTTTTCTTCTATATTAAACTATTTCATAAAAATAATGTCATAATATTACATATAAATGTTTATCACATTTCAAGAATTTTTATTAGAGATGATGATGTTTGGATTGCCAGCTTTTGGTTTAAATTCGATTATTGTTTTTGGAGTAGGAAAAAGCATAACAAAGTTTGGTAAATGATATATTATTTGAGATGAATGATATATGAATAATATTTTTATCCAATAAAAAATGAGTACGAGTACTTTATAGTACATTTCATAGTTAACATTTCATTCAGTATCTGTCTTGTTCTAAAATCATATGATTTGAATGGCATTCACGATTATTGCGGCATTTGAAGATGAATTTTAGACAGACATTATATTCGCTGGATTTGCCAGTTATTGCCTTCAATTCCATGATTTTTTGTGAAAAAATAAATATAACGAAACTCATGAAAACATTTAACAGAAAAGATAATATGATATTTTTTTTATTAAAGATAGAAAGTGCCCTTTATAGTAAAAAAAAAAATAATAAGGCTATCATTTGTTCTTCTATATTAAAACATTGCATGTAAACAATGTTATAATATTACATATAAATTCTCGTCACAATTAAAGTATTTTGATTAGAGATGATGATGGTTGGTTTGGCCAGTTTTTTTCATTTGAATTTGATAATTGTTTTGGAGTAAAAAAGAAGCCAAAATACACGGGGAAGTTTGATAAATGCATACGGAAAAATATTTTTCTTTTACTTAAGATAGAAATAACAAAAGCATAAAATAGTAATAGCGTTATAGTTAAACTTTCAAGAAAATTAATTAGACATGATCCTTTTGTTCCATATTAAAACGTTAGGTTATGGTATTTAAATTGCTTTTTAAGCATAATTTGAGGTAGAGATGATAATGGTCTTTGGCTTTGCTATTTTCTGGTTTATATTTAATGCTAAAAAAAAAAAAAAACGCATAAAATTTTTTCTTGATATACACGAAGCAACTTTGATTCTAATATAGAATGTTTTCTATTTACGATACACATAACTTAAATTTCTAAAAATCGCTTACAGGATTACTTTAAAATTTGCATTTATTAATGTATTTGATAATTTTTAATTGGAATCATATAGCAAAAATAATAAGAATGGTTCAACATATTTATTTACAAATAAAAAGAAAAACTGTTTCAATTAACAGTTTTTATTTTTAATATTATTATTATTTTTTATAAATTTAAACAGTTCTACAAAACGACTACAGAAAACATATTTTTAAATGTATAATTAATCAATCGTAAAAGTCATGTTCTTTTTTTTTGTAAAGAAAAGGAAATCTGAAAAAAATCAGTATAAATTTGAAAATTTAGAGAAACAACGCATTATTTTCTATTATAATGCATATTTCATTCATTATAATTTCATATTGTAATTGTCTTTTTCAATAAAATATAATCACTCAAGAGCAAAAAATAAATTTTATGCTTTTATAAATAATGTATCAAATAATAGTTATAACATTATAATGTATCAAATATATAGCTAAATTTTTTTTTATTGAATTACTCAATCAAAAAAATTAATACAAACTACCAAGCGATTGAATAAATGTATTAGTGGAGATGAACAACAATTCACAATTTAATTTTTTTTTCAGTCCATAAAAAACGATGTCACAAAATTACTAATATTATATCCGCCTAAAAATAGACTATAATCCATTATTGAATGAATGATTTAGCAGAATTCTGTAAAAAAGATTGTATCACTTTTTGAAAAAAATAATAAAAATGAGATTTACTGTTACAAGTAGAAAGTTCTTTTTTTATCCTCATGTAAGCTGAAATTTTGAGATAAAGCTATCGCATCCAGATAAATAAGAAGATAAAGAAGAAAATTTTTTGAAGCAATGATAAAAGATGGAAATAAAAGTTCTACTTTACTTTCGAATAGAAAGTTTATTTCTTTGAAAGACATAAAACTTGCTTTTTTCTGAAAAAGAAAGAGATATTTTTACTGTAATAATTTCGTGAATCATTTATTAAATGGACGACGTTTTTCAGAATCGTTTTCAGATCGAATTATTATTTTGTTATTAATCTAATTATTACTGTCTATAATCTATTAATCTAATTATTAGTTTTATTTTAAAATAATTTATAATAAATTTGCACGATAATTATTAAAATAATTATGTGAATTAATAATTAATTTATTATTAGTATCATAATTTTCTATTTATGAAAATCGTTATATAATTCTATTTATCAAAATCGTTTTCTAACCGAATTATTATTCTATAATTCAGTTTATTATTATTTTGTATTTTAGTTATTTTTGTAGTAATAACTAATAAGCAGAGATAATAACAAATTTGAACTATAATTATTAAAATAATTATGTGAATTTATAATTAATATTAAATCAATTATTTATAATTAATTTATTACTAGTATCATAATATAATTTTCTATTTATCAAAATCGTTACTTTATAATTCTATTCATCGAAATCGTTTTCTAACCGAATTATTATTTTGTAATTTAATTATTTTATTTTTAAACAATTTATAACTAATAATCAGCGTTAATAATAATTATGTGAATTTATAATTAATATTAAATCAATTAATTATAATTAATTTATTACTAGTATCATATTAATCTTTTATTTATCAAAATCGCTTTCTAACCGAAATTATTAATTTGTAATTTAATTATTAATTTTATTTTTAAATAATTTATAAATAATAATCAGCGTTAATAATAAAATTGCATGA
The DNA here is from genome assembly GCA_021605075.1 of Caerostris darwini. Lineage (NCBI taxonomy): Eukaryota > Metazoa > Arthropoda > Arachnida > Araneae > Araneidae > Caerostris > Caerostris darwini. The sequence continues at coordinate 27,631 of BPLQ01013178.1, forward strand.
TAATCATTAAAATAATTATGGGAATTAATAATTAATATTAAATCAACTAATTATGATTAATTTATTACTAATATCATAATTTTCTATTTATCAAAACCTAACCGAACCATTTTCTAACCGAAATATTATTTTGTAATTTAGTTATTAAATTTATTTTTAAATAATTTCTAACTAATAATCAGTGTTAATAATAAAATTTTTCGATAATTATTAAATTATTTATCTGAATTAATAATTAATATTCAATCAATAATTATAATTAATTTATTACTGATATCTAATTTTCTTTTTATCAAAATAGTTACATTATAAATTAAATAATAATTAAATAATTAAATAATTCTATATATTATTAAAAAATTAAATAGAATAATAATTGAAAAATTTCAATTGAATAATAATTTTTCTATTTGGCAGATAGAATAATAATTATAAATTAAATAATTCTATTTGTCAAAATCGTTTTTTTACCGAATTATTATTTTGTAATTTAGTTATTATTTTTTAAAAAATAATTTATAACTAATAAGCAATGATAATAATAAATTTGCACGAAAATTATTAAAATAATTACGCGAATTAATAATTAATATTAAATCAATTAATTACTAGTATCATAATTTTCTATTTATGAAAATCGCTATATTATAATTCTATTTATCAAAATCGTTTTCTAACCAAATTATTAATTGTAATTTAGTTATTAAATTTATTTTTAAATAATTTATAACTAATAAACAGCGATAATATTAAATTAGCTCTATAATTATATATATTTTCTCTATAATTATATTATTTTCTATATTAATTAATAATTAATATTAAATCAATTAATTATAATTCATTTATTGATAGTATCATAATTTTCTATTTATCAAAATCGTTATATTATAAGTCTATTTATCAAAATCCTTTTCTAATCGAATTATTATTTTGTAATTTAGTTATTAATTTCATTTTTAATTTATAATTAATAAGCAGCGATAATAAATATTAATAAATTTGCACAATAATTATTAAATTTTTTTTTTTTTTGTTCTAATGCAGCTGGCAAACACTTAGACAGCTTGGTCTTGGATGCCTTAAGGCAAGCGCTGCACAGACGTTGCTCACTTTGCATTACCCAGGGGGCGCTTGTAACTTGAAGCCACGGACGCGGAGTAACAATGCCCCCCGCAATGCTCCACGATCCTATTAGGACCGGAACCTACGGTTTAAAGTGGATTCCGAACCACTACAAACATCCATGGCACCGTCGGGACTCGAACCCGAAACCTGTGGTACCGAGCGCCAGAGCGCTAGCCACTCGGCCATTCAGGCCCAATAATTATTAAAATAATTATATTAATTAATAATTAATATTAAATCAATTAATTATAATTCATTTATTGATAGTATCATAATTTTCTTTTTATCAAAATCGTTTTCTAATCGAATTATTATTTTGTAATTTAGTTATTAATTTTATTTTAAAATAATTTATAACTAATAAGCAGCGATTATAATAAATTTGCGCGATAATTATTAAAATAATTATGTGAAGTAATATTTAATATTAAATCAATTAATTATGATTAATTTATTACTAGTATCCTTTTGAATAAACAGTTTCTATATTACAAAGTCGTTTGTACAGTTTAAAAAAACATTAAATTTAAATAAATATTAATTTAAATTTACATACGTTAATATTTAAAATTTTTTTCGTTGAGACAGATATTATATTTATTTAGTCAATCGTTAAATTCTAAAATCCGATGCTTGTATTAGGGAGATCATAATGGAAAGAAATTCATAAAATAATAATAATAATTAAAGCTAAAAATATACATGCATAAAAGCAATTTTAAAATTATTGATTTTATGAAAAACTGTTATCTTATTTTCTTTCGTTTGAGTGAATAAATTTTGAAAAAGCTATTTATTTTATTAATCATCCTTTAAATATTAAGTTGCATTTCATTCAATCGAGAATTTGTTTTTGAAAAATACTTGCAATATCTGTCTCTTGTCGGGAAAAACTGCGGTTTTGATTTCAACGTAATAACGAAAATTTCTAACGGGAAATGTAACGCATTTTTATGAAATAGGATTTCAACGCCAGATTAAATTTTGTTTAGTTATTCCATCATTCAGTGCCGTCTTTATCACATTAGGGTTTCCCACTTTGAAGAGATATAGTAGTTATTTTATTAATAATATGCTTGCATAAATCGTTATGTTGTTTTATTAAATAGTATACGTTTACGTTGGTCAGACTCGTGACTCAGCGGCAAAGCACTCCGCTGGTGAGCATTAAGGCTGATTTTCAATTGGCTGGCGGCTTTGTTGTAGACAATGTTTTAAAAAACGAGGAGACTCGAAAGCGTTTGTAATGTTCAGCATCTTGCCACATTACTCGGACCACCTAGTGAGAGTTTTACTGGTTTTCTCCCATACGATGCGACCTGTTGGTCAATTGGCTTGTGCTCTGGCCTTTGGCACCACAGACTTCAGGTTCGAATCTGGCGGTGGCATGGACACATCTTAGTGGGTCGGAATCCACCTTCAACAGTAGGTCCCGGTCTAATTAGCCTAAAGTGTGCAAAAAATGACCGTAGAGTGACAAACCAAACCAAACCCATACGATAGGCAAATGCGGGTTAGTTGCCCCTAAAAGTCCACCTGGAAAGAACTACCCTCCTTCTTCAGCGACAAGATAGGTCAGAGTTGGACCCTTGACGCTGACTTTTTGCAGGCTAGAGCTATCAGTCCTACGCCCAACGCTCTACAGTCATATTAGACTGGGACCTACGGTGTAAAGCGGATTCCGAACCAATACAAACATCCATGGTACCGCCGGGACTCGAATCCGAAACCTATGGCACCGAGCGCCAGAGCGCTAGTCACTCGGCCATTGAGGCCCTAAAATAACCCTCAAACAGTTTTTAAGGATGTTTATAATGAAAAACATGTCGAAAATTCTACCATTTTCTGATGTTATGACACTTTGCGTTGAAGTCGCTGCTTTGAGAAACAAGAAGATTGGTTTACGATTATGATGTGTTTAAGAGCCTAGTATCAACAATTACTCTGCTGCATGGGAGCTTTCCGGGTTTTCTCCGATAAATTCAAAATTAGTATTACAAATATATAGTGATGATAGTTACTATTATTAGGAAAAAGATGACGGAATAAAGGTGATAACAAAGCGTTAAAGTTCTAATTTTTCCCAGGCACTTAAAACATTTAAAACTGTGAAAAGTTGTATTTGTGCTAATGAAATTACCGAAGAATATTAAAAAATGTTGCAAATTTAAGAAATTTGTTGATGAAAAAAACCCGAAATTCTGAAACCCATATTCTTCATCCTCATTGGCGCAATGACCCTATAGTTTACTGGCAGATTTCGAGACCGGAGATGTTTTCTTTTTATTTGGTAGGGTTGTCAGCGCTATCCCAAAGCTCTACAATCATATTACACCGGGACTTACGATTTAAAGGGAATTCCGTACCACTATAAGCATTCATGTCACCGCCATCGACTCCAACCCAAAACCTGTGGTACCAAACGCAATAGCTCTAGGAAACCCATATTACACAATAATTGAACTAAATGAATAGTTATGGTCTTCTTGGATTTAAGTCATTTGATGGTAAATTAAAAATGTTCTAAATATTACATATTTTTTACTGCAATTATTTTCAGATTTATCAATATGTTTTTCATACATTAATACTTAATCAATACAATATGACGACCCGCATTTATCGTTGACCCGTATCCAAAGTTTTATTCGAAAGTTCCCAAAAGAAATGAGGAGTTGAAGTTCTACTGTATAAATAAATTAACTACACTAAAAAGTTATGAAGACTAGAATTTGCACAGCAGTGCTCAGAGATTGCACAGCAGGAATTTGCACTAGCAGGAAGACGATTCTGTCATCACTAATGTCAAAGATCATGACTGATTCAACCTTTAACTTGGTTTGAACTACTTAAAAATTTCAACCTTTGACACAAGTCAAAATGTCCTACATCTCAATGCATTTACTTCCACTTTATTCATTACTTAGCTATTTTTTCACCACTGCAATTCGAATTCAATTATATTGACTCAAACGTTAAGCATGTTCTATGGCAGGTCAGGTGACTTTTGAACCTCAAACTTGGGTTGAAGCACTTACAAAGACCCTAACTCTTGACACGAGTTAAAATTTCCTACATCGGAAAACATCTTACAAACAAGATAATTTTGCTAAAATCGACGGAATTTAAATGTTAAAAATCGTAAGTAGAAAATCAGGAAGTAAATATTAAATCCCACTCGTAATTTCTTTCTTTCTTTTTTTAAAACTTAACGAATTCATGCAGTAGTTGTATTCAGAAAGAAACCTTCATCATGTTATTTTTAATAAATGGTAGATTATTTCAGTTCTATATAATCTTTGACTTGACTGTTTCATCATTGCAGTAAAAAATCACGAATGACTCAAATGATCTATATTAGGACATGTGTCTCAATCTCAAACTTGTGTTGACTCTCTTACAAAGATCTTAACTATTGACACGAGTTAAAATATCCTACATCTAAATACATCCTTCAAAACATGATACATTTTGTTAAGAAGAGGGGATTTAAATATAAAAAAAATCTAAGTAAATTACAGTATAATTAAAAAGTCATGAAGTAAATATTACATCCCACTTGTAATTTCTTTCTTTCTTTTTTTACAACTTAACGAACTCATGCAATAGTTGTATTCAGGAAAAACGCCATCATTTTGATTTTAATCAACGGAAATATTATTATAATTGGAAAATTATTTCAGCTGTACATAGTCTTTGGCTTAACTGTTTCATCATTTCAGTAAAAATCACGAATGACTCAAATGATCCATGGCAGAATATGTGTCTCAACCTCAAACTTGAGTTGAAGCACATTCGGAAATTTCAATTAGTCAAAATATCTTACGTCTCATTGTATTCTCTAAAGCATGGGTCTCCAAACTACAGACCGCGGGCCAAATCCGGCACTCCAGTGTCATCAATCCGGCCGCGACAGCGAATAGCTTATTGTTGCTGTAATAAGTTGGATAAAAAACACAGAATGATAATAACCTTGGTTTTATTGGCTTGCTAGGTAAAGCTTAATGACAAGCAAAATACGCAGAAAATTTAACTTAAGCATAACAACTAACAAATAATTGAAATGAATCCCACTAACATTATAAAGTACTGAACATCCTGCGGTTACCCTGGGTAGCTATGTTGGGGTAAAGAGTATCGTATATATATATATATATCGATGTTTGCAATGTATATATCCTGAATTGAACATGATTTTTATCCTGAAAATTCCTCAGGAATGGAAAATCTAAATTAACGCGAAAGAAATAACAGAATATATAATAAATTTAAAAAAAAAAGTGCGGTTAAACCGCACTTGTAAAAAAATACTAATGATATTTATGTAATTGTGATTTTTCGCTGACAATAGTTTGTAGTTAATTGTACCAATTATTAAAAGAGATTTAAAATGGCAGAAAAATTAAAACGATTTTGGCCCTCGGTACACAGTATGGCCCTAAGGCTAGACAGTTTGGAGAATCCCTGCTCTAAAGCATGATAGTCATGGTAAAAAAAATATTGAAAATTCATGTGTAAAAAACAGAGTATTTTTAAAAAGTCATAAAGTCAATATTAAACCACAATTCATTCACTTGTCATTAAATCACGAATGACTCAAATGATCTATGGCAGATCATGAGTCTTAACCACAAACTTGAGTTAAGCACATTCAGAAAACCTCAATAAGTCAAAATGGCTTACATCTCGATGTATTCTCTAAACAGTCGATGTACAGTCGACGGCCCTCGGGCCAAATCCGGCCCACGACAACGAACAGCTTATTGTTGCTGTAATAAGTTGGATGAAAAAACACAGAATGATAATAACTCGATTTTATTTACTTGCTAGGTATAGCTTAATGACAAGCATAATACGCAGAAAATTTAGCTTAAGCATAACATCTAAGTAAGTAATTAGTAGTAAATACATCAAGTAATTGAAATAAATTCCAGTAACATTATAAACTAGTGAACATCCCGCGGTTACCCTCGGTAGTTATGTTGGAATAAAGAGTATTGCATATGTATGTATATCGATGCTTGGAATGTATAAATCCTGAATCAAACATATGATTTTTATCCTGAAAGTCCCTCAGGAACGGAAAAGCTAAATTAACGCGAATGAAACCGTGGGGTATCCACTTGTAAAAAAATACTAATGAGATTTACGTAATTTTTCACTGATAATAGTGAATCAATTTTACTCGTACCAATTATTAAAAGAGATTTAAGATGCTCATCGGTTAGCTAAGATCTATAAACGTTCTTTGTGTACTTCATTTTGGAGAATGAAGCGAATTTAGCAAGGGTATGCTTGCTCAGAGCGCGTACTGGGTGACTAGTCTAGAAATTATAGATAATGGCAGAAAAATTAAAACGTTTTTGGTCCTCGGTACTTATTGGAGTAAAAAGTATGGCCCGAAGGCTCAAAAGTTTGGAGAACCCCTGCACTGAAGCATGATAGTCACCATAAAAAATATTAAAAATTCATGTGTAAAAATAGAGTATTTATTTAAAGTAAATATTAAGCCAAAATTCATTCAATTGTAATTTCTTTTTTTCTTTTTTTTTTGACAACTCCAGCAATATTTGTATCCATTAAAAATACCTGTTTGGATTTCAGAACAGATGAGAAAATTTCCATTATTCAGAAATGAAATCTTTAATGAAAAAATTATTTCAGAACCAAATGAGTCGTTGCTTATCTATTTCTCCATTGCCATAAGAGGTAATGATGACTCGAATGTTAAACATGTTCTACGGTAGGTCAGGTGTTTCAACCTCAAACTTGGGTTGAAACTCTTTCAAAGATCTTAACCTTTGACGCTAGAGGAAATGTCTTACGTATTCTTTCTTCAAAACATCACAGACGTGATAAAAATATAAAATGCTTTTTAGAGATACCTTCATTCATATATATATATATAAAAAAAACTTAAATATAGTTTCCAAGAAATTTTTTTTTAAAAGGAAAAAATGGATAGTTATCACTTAACAATAATGTAAAGGATTTATATTCCTTATTGAAAATATTTTATATATAACATTTTCATATTAAAATTTTTACTCAGAGCAAAATATTTTGTCAAACATGTTGTTTAAATTTAATTATAATTAAATGTTATTAAAAAAAATTAAAAGTAATTAAATAAAATTTAAAAAATAGTTTTAGTTAATTAAATTTAATTAATCAAAAATTGAAATTAAATTTTTATTTGTCACTTTTTAAAAAATTAAATTAATTTAATTAAAAATTGAAATTAAAATTTTATTTCTGCTTTTTTTAAAAATTAAATTTTAATTAATTACAAATCAAAATTAAATTTTTATTTGTAATTTAAAAAAAATAAATAAATTAATTAAAAATTAAAATTAAATTTTTATTTATAATTTTTTTTCAAATTAAATTTAATTAAAACTTAAAACAAAATTTTTATTTGTAATTTTTAAAGATTAAATTTAATTAATTAAAAATTAAAATTAAATTTTTATTTATGTGCGTAAAATAATTTATTATTATTTTTTTGGCTTTATCAATTTAGTATTAGCAGATAAAAATACTTTTAATCAATTGAAAACGAGAATGATGTGCTATTTGGAATAATAATTATTTTATCGTTTGAATTTTCGATTGAATTACAAACGTTCTTTCTTTAGTAAATCGTTTTCATGTTTATAATTCGATTTCATGCCTATAATTACATTACTCATATGTACTTACACATTTAATAATTAATATTTGGCTTCTTTTTTAGCTTTCAAACATCACTGATTTAATGAAACTTTTACACAAACATACTTCATATAAACAGAAAAAAAAGTTAATTTATTTTTGTTTTCTCATTTTTTAAAAAAATAATTATAATTTATTGTAATTCATTCTACGAAAACAGTTAAATTAAGTAATAAAACAATCAATCAATTTGTGTAGTAATAATAATAATAAATCCTTTAAAGTTGTTTATATTTACTTGAATTGTTTATTTTTTTCGTAGAATTACTTCGTAGACGTTATTTTTACGCGTAAAAAATCACGAATGAACTAGAATAGAAAAACAAAACGAATAAATTAAATTTAAAATAAAATAATTTCTTTTTCACTTTTTAAAAAATAATTACAGTTTATTATAATTTATTCTACGAAAACAGTTAAATTAAGTAATCAAGCAATCAATCAATTTGTGTAGTAATAATAACAATAAACCATTTAAAGTTATTTATATTTACTTCCATTTTGTAACGTTACGTATAATTTTTTTATTGATGTTTATTTTTAAGCGTAAAAATCATGAATGACTTGAATAGAAAAATAAACTGATTAAATAAATTTAAAATAAAAAGATTTCAATTATAGCCAATATAATTCATTTTTTCGAATATTTTATTTTTAACATTTAATCGATTCGTTTCGCATATTAAATTTTATTCCAAGAATTTTATCAAGGCAATAAAAGAAACTGAAAAACTTTTCGCTCTTGAAATGTAAACTAAGCACATTTATTTTTATTTTTTGGTTCTGTTTGGTAATCACATTCGCTGACTGTTGAATTATTTGCATTGGCGTTGCTTTTCCATTTCTTTTTTTATAGCATTCCTACGTTGTGAGTTCATTCTTTTTCCAACAATTTCCGTTTATTAGTTTATGTTTGTTGGCGCATTACGCAGGGAAAATTTACGCGCATTGTTCATTTTTTTTAAAGCGCAATTGGATTGCAAAAATTCAATGGAAATACTCGTATTATAAAATTCAATGGAAGTTGTTTTCTCTTGGCTGCCTTAAAAAGATATAAACAAATTCGTTTGCAAATATTTCACTTAATCAATCATTTCTCAAATTTTTGTTAGCCGAATTTATTGACTTTTACAAATATGTTAGGACACTACATTTATTTCTTTTTTTAATTTTCGTTTATACTATTTCGAATTATTTCTTCTTCATATTCAGCTCCAAATTAGTATTATTTTATTTTTATTATTAAGCTAGTTACAAAGCAGTCACTAAATAAATTAAAATCTATCTCCTTTGTTAATTAATTTGATTGATTATAATTTCAGTTGAAAACGATAGCTTATTTTTTAAAATTAATATTATTTTATTAATAATGTTTTATTTTTATTTGGACATAAAAACAAAAAAAAAAAATTTTATTTGGTTTATTAGACTTAAATTATTAAAATTTCCATTTTTTTCATATTATTGGCATATTTATATTTTTTATGTTAAAAATATTAAATTTTGTTTGCAAAAGTTTTTAAATTTTAAATTGTGAATTGCAATTTGCAAACATTTAACGAAAATAAAAATTTGAACATTATAAAATCGTCATTTGATAATTATCGATTTTGATTGATACTAACTTTAGTTGAACTTGTTTATAAGAGTATAAAAAGGTAGCGTTTTATAACAAATAGTAGCGTTTAATACAAAACGGTAGCGTATTTTTCTTAAACTAATATTATTTTATTATACTATTGAACTAGTTACTAAACAAGCACTAAATGTGTATTTTTTTCTTGGTATCTTTTTATTTTGTTTATATTTTAAAAGCGTATTCCATTTAACTTTAAGATGTAGTTTTAAAAAAGCATCAATTGAAGCACATTTTTTTGACTTGACACAAGCAAGTGATATAAAAAAAAATTTTTTTTGTCAATTCCTACTTTTTTTTCACTCTATTGCAGAAAGTCCTTTATAAATAATTTTCATTCATTTTTTTAAGTTTATCTGGGGCCATCTATTGGTAGATATATGCAACTTAAATCTAATAAAAGCTAAAATTAATTAATCAAAGTTAATTACTGAATTAATATTTGAAAAAAACTGTATTAACATCCAGTGTCATCCACTACAAGTTCAAAAAAAAAATATATTTGAATTTAGTGGATGAATAAAAAGTATTTTATCGACGATTGAAAATTTGAACAAGATATATATAGGGATAGTGTGAGCTAAAAAGAGGAATTGAATAAAAATTGGAACATGATAAAATCGTCATTTGATAATTATCGTTTTTGACTGATATTAACTTTAGTTGAACTTGCTTATAAGAGTATCGGTAAAAAGGTAGCGTTTTATAACAAATAGTAGCGTTTAATACTAAACGGCAGCGTATTTTTTGTTAAATTAATATTAATTTTTTTTATACTATTAAGCTAGTTACAAAACAAGCACTAAATGTGTTCTTTTTTTTATCTTTTCATCTTGTTTATATTTTAAAAACGTATCCCATTTAACTTTGAGATGTAGTTTTGAAAACATCAATATCGAAACAAATTTTTTGACCTGACACAAATAAAAAGCAGATTATAGGTGATTCGTTTGGTAGGCGTGTAATCTCAGTTGGAATTTTATTGAAAGTATCGAGAAGTATTGTATTTAAAGTAACGACGGAAAACTATGCGCATGACAAAAAATTACATGCGAAACACAATGGTAAAACTCACTGATAGGGACAACAGGATAGTTACTTCAAGGATAAACCATTGCAACTAAAGCCATCCTGAAACTTAATATGCATCTACAGAACCCAATTTGAGTTGGTACAATGCAAAGAGAACTACATATGTAGAATATTTACGCAGATTTCCTATTTCAAAATCACCTTGTATCCTCAGTTGAAAACAAAATGCAAACTACACTGGAACAAAACGTAGAATGCTAATCAATGGAAACCTGCATTGTTTTCTGGTGATTAAATCTTTATTTTAACTCTATCATTCTATGGCCATGTCAAACGTATGGCCAGCATGAAGCCAAAGATATTAAAAATGCTATCCAACATCGTAAATTTTTTGAAGTATTGAGGCTTTTTATGTATTTATTTTAATTATTTTTTGAAATTCTTGTATTATATACAAATCTAAAAACAATAGATGTAATCAATCTTTCTATATGACATCAGATTTAAGCATCATTATTCTACCAGATTTCGTCAGTCTCAAAGTAGTCCTATAGTTTAAAATTATGCAGACAAACGCACTATTATCTTGTTTGCATAGAGAGATATCAATTTTTTTAATTATATTTGTGTTATTTAAATCATCATTATCAATAGCACGATAGTCCAGAATGGGCCAAGGCTTTCCTTTGAAGAGATTTCCATGCATTCCTCTGGGTGACAATTGCCCTCCAATTTTTAACCTTTAGTACAGCAAACATCTTTTCAAGCGGCTATCCATCGCAACTTGGGTCGTCCTTTTCCTTTTTGTCCCAGTGGCTTTGCGAAAACGAGCCTTTTTACAGGGTTTAAATCATTTATTCTAAATATATGAGCAGCCCAGTTTAATCTATTGATCTTAATAAATTTTATAATATCTGGGTTTTTATAGTATTCATAAATTTCTACATTGTACCGCCTTCTCCAACAATCACTTTCCTTAACACCTCCTAAAAATACTTAAGTATATATTTTCAGTTTCAATGGTTAAATTGCTGTATATGCTACCAAAAAGATAATTGATTGTTGTGCTTATGACATTTTTGCTAATTTTCATGGTTAGTATTTCTCATTAGACATTATTTATTTATTTGCTTAACAATTTTCGCTCAATTGATATTTTATATGCAGCTACAGTTTTTTATCTCCTAATATGGCCTAAAGAAACTCAAAAATTGGATACTTTTGGTTCGTAAAGTGTGGTTTTTTTTCTTGTGTGTCAGTACCACTTAAAATTGTGTACATTTAAAAAAAATATAAATCTGAAAGTCAGTACCATTAAAAATCGTGTTATACATCCGTACATTTTCTTTTGCAGTACGCTTTGCTGTCAATGTCTTGACGGCATTTATATTTCTTTTACGTTCCTCACCTACAAAAAGTTATTTTTAGAAAGAACCCAAAGAAAAAATCCCTTTCCATATTGTAAGTGTAGGTCAGCTGACCCTCTTAAGTGCACCTTGGATAATGCTGAATCCATTAAAAAGTAAACGTCTTATCGATTTCAAAGAACCCGACACTTAAAAAACATTCTTTTATAAAACACGAAATAAAAAATTGCATGCAAGCGCAAAACTGCTGAATTTTAGAATACTGATTGATTATTTCTATAATAAAATTTTCTAAGGATTCTTTCATCAGAGGGTCATTTATAATGTTCATTATGTTCAATAATTTCCATAATCATCACATGTAGGATGAACAGCAATTAATATGAAATGTAAGATCTTGTTCATACAATGGCATAGATAGCTTTTTCCAGCATAAGATGTCAGATATGATGATCATATTCCCTTTGCAAATGATTACTTATAAATAGTTTATATTTATAAAAGAATTGAAAGTCATTGAGGTACTAACCACACCTTATATTACATGATGGTGAGATACAAGAATCATTTACATTGTTCTTTTTTCATTTTCCAGTATATTTATCAGATAACTCAATCAATAACCCATTGTTGTCTATGTTTGAAACAATGAGATTTCTATTCTTCTTCTCCAGTGTCTGTCAAGAAATTGGAATAGTTAGTGCAATAAATTAACTATACCTTAATATTTTTATTGGGATTAGGTGGATATGTAAATTTTCTAGAAAATTGCATTATTTTAAATGGCAAAAGTGAATATATTTGTCAGTTAAAAAGCATAAATCTTTAAAAATTATATGAATGAATATGAATAGATTTTATGATATTTAAAATCAGCAAATTAAAAAAAAAACGTTGATTTAACAATTTAATCTTTTTTTGACACATACCTAGATGAACGTTAGCTAATATATGCAGTAACACAACTATTTCTATGCTAAACTAAATTAAAAAAAAAACGCCACTTTCAAAATGTCTTTATATTTACTTAGAAATTTGCGTGAACTCCCAAATTTAAAAATCTGTTATTAGTGGCTTATCAAATTAAATCACACGTATATTTTTTCCTCTGGTTTCAATAACAATTTTAGTAATTGTAAAATATTCAAACTATACTGAAAAATACTTTAGAAATTTCATCAATTTTTATAACAAAAAATTTAATTTTTTAATAGTGGCTTATGAGATTAAATTACATGTATATTTTTCCTCTGGTTTCAATAGCAATTTTAATAATTATAAAAATATTAAACTATTGAATTTGTTTGTTCTTTAATAAATCAAAAAGATACTTTCGAGTTATATATACAAACTGTGCATTTTTGTTATTGTAATACATCGAAGAACCTTGTGTTATACATATATATGCTACGAACATCTTGCAGTTTGATGAAGTTATAGAGATAATTGCACCACGTTTTGTGTGAAAATCCAGAAAACTTCTGACAGGTAATATAATTATCAATGCGAGACGTTAATCTGCAATGTTACAATTGTTGTCAAGTTTCTGAAAGCATTCTGCGGATATCATACAAATCTGCACAAGTTACTAACGTTTATTACGATTTCTGATTGTCAGTTTCTGAAAATGGACGGACGTCATCAGTGGATAAGTACGAGTATATACAGTATACACCAATGAATAAGTATATACAGTATCTGCACAAGTTGCTAACTTTTATCTGCGATGTCACAATTGCCATCAAGTTTCGAAAAGTAGTGACTGCAAAGGACGTTAACAGTGGATAAGTATATACAGTATTTTCACAAGTTACTACTTGTCAACGAGTCGGTTAAATTGTACATGTGGATAATGGAAAAAATTTGATTTAAATTTTTGTAGAAGCAACAGATTTGAAAAAAGATGTTGCAGGAAAAGTGAAAAAAAAGTGACAAAAAACCAGCTTTGCATTTAACTTTTTGATAAAAAAAAAAAGGATAATAAACATAAACATCAGAAATGACCTTCCGAAAATAAATTTCAAAAAATTCTCATTAAATCTTTAAAAATTGTGGAAAGCCAATATTTTATTGAGAAAAATTAGTTAGTTATACATATACTGTATTAGGTAGTTAGGTATACAAATTTGTTTGGTAGATCGAGATAATTTTTCTGGTAGAAAGTCATTCACAGTTGATTTAACATCTCATAATGTCATGTACCTCATGGTTTGGCTTGTAAAAGTACTTGAAAATTTTTTGTAAGAAAAAAAATTGTCACCAGGGCAACAATTTTTTATAAGAAAAAAAATTGTCACCAAGACATATTTGTTCTATGAAATCTTTGAAATAATTCAATAAAAGTGAAATTTATGTTTTGATTGATAAAATATTTGTTTCTTTAAATATCCTAATCGTCTATAAATGAATCGGATTTTATCTGATAAATGTAAAAATAGACTAAAATTGATATCTAGGTCTATGAAGATATAAAATATCTGAAATTAGTTTCAACAATGTCAAAAAGGGAAGCGACAATTATTGATGTTATCAATCTATTGGCAAAGTGCGAATTCATGGAATTTACTATGACTCATTCCAAAGAGCTGACATAATCAAATGTCTAAAGATAACAACACTGAATGGACATGAATGAATCACCCACTATCAGCAATGAAAACAGATGTAAAATTACACCGATAAACACCGAACAATAAAACAAAGATTTCTCGAGAATATTTCAGAAATAATTTTTTTTTTGTTCCAAAACTATTTCCATCATATAGAAGTCGAGTCACACATCTGTGTTAACCTTCACATAAATAATAAAACGAAATTACATATCGTAACTCAAAAAAAAGATGAACGAAAATACGTGAAATTGCTGACATCACCCCTCAAATATTCCAGTGTTGCCAAATAGAACTTTAGAAATGGGATTGTCAACAACGAATATTTTAGAACACGTGTTCCACACACAACCAAACGATTACAAAACCACTTAGGTGAAAGAACAAGGCATCAGTTTGGAACGTTTCGCAAGCTTGTTTTCGCCCGGTGGCATTCCATTCGCCAAATGAATGGAACATGGTGTCTCGTGTGGGCGCGAATTCATGTTTCCGTCATTCATTCGAATGTGACGTCACGACAAAAGACCTTGGACTCTTCCTCCTTCCAAACGACTTCGGAGTTGAGAGGATTGCCTTTCTGTCCCGTCTGCGATCATTAAGTAATTAGAAAAAGTGACTGAGTGTCGATAAAAAAAATGTTCTTCTTCTTCTAGTTCTAGTTTCGAATTAGGGAGAGAATTGCACTCTTTTAACCTACATTGAAATTAATTGACCTTTCAGAGGCTTCGTATAGGGTTAACACTTTTTACCAAATCTTGGCAAAGAACGTTATTCGAGCCATTACATGGTGTCAAATGGATAATGCTTCCAGGAAAAAAGTTCTTCGTCGATGCATTATGTTCCAGTTTTACTTTTATGTCCAATTTGGCCCTTGTCAATAAATCTAAAGTTTCTATTTATGTAAGTGTTCTTTTCGAAGGCGAAAAAAAAAAATTGATATACATTTATAAATTGTAAAATAAAGTATTGTAAATTTTCCATGAAGCAGGGTGTTCATGTTTGTATAAATTGAAAAACTAACTTGAAATTGTGTTAGCAATCCTTGAAATGTTTCACAGATGCAATTCTATTGGATTTTATATTAGACAAAGATACGAACACTTTTTTTCAGTAACTTTTTTGAAGCATTACATTTCTCTTTTAAATATTTATATTCGTAAGTTGTTTTTAATATATTCACTTAATTAAATTTATTATTTATAAAAAATTTTTTATTTTATAAATTTTTTCATCCTGCACATTCTGAAAAGAGTATATAAGTTTTAGTTTTAATTAAAACACTGATTCTTTTCCCAATGTGAAGAAATTTATGTTCATATTCATTAATCAATGAATTTATAAAGCTTATTCATCACAATATGTAGGTACAACTTTTATTGATCAACGTTCGTCCTTGAATTGTCATTTGATTCCTCTACTCACCTGATCAAACCAGATGAAAGGAGTTTTTTATTCCATTTTGGGGGAAAAAAAGGAATTTTACTATGGTTCACATCGAGTTTTGAAGTTCAGAAATCCAACGAATAAACACCAAGGCGATCCTAAAAAACTCTATTTATAGTTTAGTCAATCTTTTTGTATGCAAGATTATATTTTTTGATGTAACAACATCTGTAACACTGGTTAATATGGGTAGTCAATTCAAGGTTGGAGTGGCTTATGGTTTATGGTATTATCAAGGTTTATGACTTCATATACAGATTAGATTGTTAATAACTACATTACATAATGAAAATTTTAATATATGATCATGTACAACAAGGGTTACCAGCCTTTTTGGGAAGATAACTACCATCTGAGGAAAAAAAAAATATGTGTACCATGCAACATACTAAAAAATATAAAAAGGTGAAAAAATGTTATTTATAGGCTGATAATGGGATTTTTACACTTCACATTTTTCCCCCGTGTAATCTGAGTAGACGAAATACTACAAAAATAATATAATAAATAAAACAAAAGTACAAAGTAAAGTTTTATTGTTAATAAACATTTTTAAAGATTCAGTCAGTTAAGATTGTGTATAAAATAGAAATGAATAACTTGAAGCACTTAATTCTAAATAATTATTAAACAGTCAATACTTAATTAATGTGGTTTTTGAATTTGTAGTTTTTGCACCAATTAGGGTTATTTATTGAAGATGCTAACAAAATTAATTGTTTTAGGTGCATATTAATTAATCTTGAACGATATTTTATTTTATTATGTTCTGAATAGTAAACATTTGTTCATAAACATATGTTGATCCAAACCTATAGCAATGCCTGACAGCAAAATCGTGTAGATTTGGAAAATTGCTTGTTGGTACAAATATCCAAAATTCAATATAATTTGAAGCACTTGCAATTAAAATAAGTTCCTTATATTTGATGTTAAGTTTAATATGGTGCTCTAGGGCAATAATTTCAGTGGATTTGGATTTCAACTGCGCAACAATTAGTGTCTTGCAGAAAAATTGAAAAAATAGTTTCAGAGAAGATCAGCAATTTTTTTCATCATCTTGAAAATCAGCAAACCCAGCATTGAATGAATCCTACAAAATGGATGTTAATTTTTAAATCTAACACAGTTCTGAGCATTAATGTGAAATGTGTAAATATTTTTTCCCCAAAAATTGGGACGAAACGGCAAATTTTTTTTACAAAAGAAGATATATGACCAACTACGGATACGGATATGGATGTACCTATTTCGGAGTACCTATAGGGTAAATATACAGCTAAAAAATCTCCACATAATCAAGAATAATGAAAATTACATTCATGAACATAGCATCATTCAAAAAGATATCAAAATAAGCTTCAAAAATTAGTAAAAAGAAAATTACAATCTTCTCCCTATAATCTAAAATTTAAATTATTTAAATGTTCCATAATAACGGGCAGGAAAGCTAAATCCCATAGCCTATCTTGAGTAGCAAGCAATCATTGGACAGTTCATTGTTTTCTCGCAGATATAAAACACACTCCCTCAAACACCAAAGTGTACTTCCTTTGGAAAGCCTACATTACAATGAAAGAGCAACTCGTCATTTTCTTCCGGCAAAAGCTCACGGAACTGTCGTTGATTCAGAGCTCGAGCTCGTATTTTGTTGATACAGCACGCTACCGAATCAACAACAGAAAACAGATTTGAGTCCTTGGTTCAAAGAGCTCCTTGATAATAAAATGATACTTAAAAACTTTTCTTCCCAAATAATTGTCAAGCATTACAACAGAACCATTTATTCTGCCAACCATGCAAGCTGCTCCATCTGTGTAAACACTATCTAATTTTGTCCATTGCATTTTGTTAACTTCAATTACATTGTTAAGTTCTTTAAAAATGTCCTCCTGTAGTTAAATCGAGTTGGCGCAAGTCAAGAAGTTTTTCAACAATATCAAGCGGCCTGGGCCAAGTGGCTAGCACTCTGGCCTTTGATATCACAGGCTTCAGGTTCGAATCCTGCGGGTGGAATGAATGTTTGTTAGTGGTTCGGAATCAACTTTATACTGTCCGGTCTGTCAGGTCCCGATCTGTTTAGCCCTAATGTGCAGAAAATGGCAGTAGAGCGACAAACCACAAATATGCTTAACTGCTCATTGTCTAATGTCATAGCTTTCATCCAAAAGAGGCATGAATGGCCGAGTATCTAGTGTTCTGGCGCTCGGTGCTATATGTTTAGGGTTCGAGTCCCGACGATGGCATTGTTGTTTGTACGGTAGTTGATTGTTTGTGGTTCGGAATTCACTTTAAGTCATAGGTCACGGTCTCATGTGATTATAGAGCGTTACAGAATCCAATCAGACCTTCTGCCCACGTCATTCCCAAACTATAAAGGGGTAACTGAGCTTTAGGCACAGTGATGTGATGTGGTGTAGCAGTAGTAGTTGTAGCTTTCACCCAGTTAATGAAAAGTATTTGCAATATTGTAACCCAGAAAATTTTGTGTACCAACATCCTGGCCCATGTCGTTTATACGACGCATGATGGTATTTCAAAACGAAGCTATTTTATCGACAATATTTTTTGCTGTTCATATCACCAACATTTTTGGCAATTTTTAAAATGTTTTTTTTTATTATCTCCTCTACTTCAGAATAGAGTTTTTTCTTGCAGGCTAGCAATCAAGAAAGTTCATAAAAAGACTTCACCATAATTTCCATTTCGTCATTTCTCTTTTGGAATAAGGATTATTTGCCCCCTAAAGATTTTTTTTCTTGGTAATTCCCGTTGGCAAATGTAATCCTACATGATATTTGCTGTTGACATCACTATGTAGTTGTTTGAAATAGCAGTCCAGGTTAAATGTTTTCGGCACTGCTACGCAAATTCAACAAATCAAACAAACAGACTTGTAAGTATTTTGATGCATAAACAAAAATTGTTCTTCCCAGACAGTTATAAAATTACCAATTACTGTATTCTTTTCATATTTTCTTTTCGAGGTCGAAGGTTTACTCATGGACATAGCGAAAATTAAAATTTTAAAACAACGACGTTCGACCCCAAAATCTAAAACAGTTTAAAAAAATCTTAACGCTTTTCACGGTAGTTTAAAATCAACTGAGCCAAACAGCCAAGAGTGTCGCACTCACTCTTGCTCGAGAACAGACAATCACAACAAAGAAAGACGCCAAAGCAAAACAACTCAAACCATTGAGGGCTCGTTCCATGGTCACGCTGTCTTACCGCGCTATTGTATTGTTGCCAAACAGCGCCTATTTCTGGGGCTGTTGTATTCAGTAGCGTATGAATGGACTATGGATTTTGACAAAGTTCTTGAAGTCCCCGTTATTATTTTTTCAGATTTTTTAATTTTTCAATAAGTCTTCGAGTGCCACTTTTAAAACTCCACTGTGACATTCATACCGCTGGTTGGTCATCCATGGTGTAGTGGAAGGTTTTAAGTTCCAATTGCAGTGTAACGGCCGGGGGGATAGGCAGAGAATGCGGCGCCATACATTTAATTCCCGCTGTTATATCTCAGGATCCAGATGTGTTACAAGAGTGGTCAAAGGCTCATTTGAAAAGTCTTCGCAACATCTAACTAAATATAACAAGAAATAAAATTTATGGATATGAAATCTAAAAATATATGAAATCTTTGGTGTTGGCTTACATATAACGTAGGTGGATGAAAAATTCAAGGAAATGTATTGAAGAAGGTAGAGAGAATCAAGCCGAATCTAAAAAGTCCCCAAAATCATATTCTGATAGATAGCGTGAGTACAGGGTCTGGGGTCGAAGTTTAGCTGACGCGAGTTTGGCTTGCTTAGTACAACATATTGCCACCAAACAGACCCACTACCCTCGAAAACATCACCATTAACAACGCCTGTTCCAGAAACCTCAGTAACTTGCAGTCTATGCTTTATGTAGCCTATTTCAGTTACCATAGGCCCATTGTGCATATGTTAACAGCGTAACATCACTCTGTTTCAATAAATGCCTGCACCATTCAATCATTCATTTGTTTCCTAATTCCTCCCCCCCACCCCCCACCCTGCTCTCATTTGTTCACAGAGATGTTTGCATACATTAATACAGACCGGTATACTGTGCCTCCTTCATTTTTTCATTTCCTTCTATTAGCTCATATCTCCCTATATATATCTTGTTCAAATTTTCAATCGTTCATAAAATACTTTTTATTCATCCACTCAAGTTCAAATGCATTTTTTTTGAACTTGTAATGGATGACACTGGATGTTAATGCAGTTTTTCAAATATTAATTCAGTAATTAAATTTAATTAATTAAATTTAGGTTTTTTTTTTTTAGATTTAAGTTGCATATATCTAACATTAGATGGCGCCAGATAAACTTTAAAAAAATGAATGAAAATTATTTATAAAGGACTTTCTGCAATAGAGTGAAAAAAAGTAGGAATTGACGTTAAATTTTTTTTTTTTTTTTTTATATTACTTGTTTTATCCATAAAATACATGGATATTGTTTTTAGGAGTGATTTTTTTTCCGTTTCTTTGACCAATTTCAATTATTCTTATTGTTTAATTTGTTTAATTTCATAAACTATTGTATTATTTATTTATTCTTTTCATTTCTTTCACAAGTTTTTTACACATAATATTTATTTAAATTTCTTACACGAACTAATAATTATATAATTAAATAATGAAAAATTGTTCTAAAAGATCGACTGGTGAAAGCAAAGATAAATTCAAGATTTCAAGAAAATGAGTGTTTTCAAGAAAAAAAAAATCGTTTGGAATTCTATAGGATTTTATTTTCCCTTAAAAAATGGTGTTATACGTTTTGTTCTTACATTAAATTCTGAATTTTATGGGTAACTTGTAATTCAGCTCAGTCGATTATAATTTTACTTGGTTTTCCTATTTTTTAAATTTTGTTTTCTATACCGTAATTTTCAGCCTATAATTTTTCTCATACTCTTGTTTGTTGACATACTGTACACCAATAATGTTCTGCTTGTATACCCATGTCATAAAGCTAACAATACAATTTTCATTTTGAAAGGGAATTTTTTATGCTACAATTTTATATAAAAACTAAGTTATAAATTCAAGATAGTGAAAACCGGATGTAAGATTTTTTTTCAGCATAGTTCTTAAATGCATGAGAAACAACTATTTTTTTCCGACGATTTATAATCTTTATACTTGCCAGAGAGATAAAAATCTTGGCGGCATTACAGTTAATTATTAATTTGGCCTTCTTACAAAGTGCTTTTAATTCTTCATTCCATTCCATTCTCATATACCCTTGATTTGTGATGCTCATGGCAATTTGTAAAATTTCGGCTTCCTTCCAATGATTACAACTTCTTTCTTTTTGTTTAGATCATGAATGGTCAACACGTGGCCCATCTTGAATATTTTTGAGGTCCATGAAATTTATCACACTTTTACAAAATATATTTAGTTTATAATGCCCAAAGTAGTGGAAACCAATGTATTAAAAAAATACATTATGTGGGCATCCATATATTCGAAAATTAACTGTCGAAATTATGAGAACAAATTAACTTTGATTTTAAAATAATATTCTTGCTAATATATGACAGATATTGCCTGTTTTATGTATGAGTCTACAGTTATGAGTTCGCAGAACAATTAAATTATATATACAAATTATAATTATATTAAATTATTATTTGTTATATATTGAAAAATTATAAAATTATATTTAATTTATGATAAAAATTTTATTATATTAATTAAAATATTATTCTGCGAATTATGTTTATTATTATTAAATAAAAAATTATATTATTAAATTATATTCTGCGAACTCAGGAGGCGAGCCCATCTTGGAACATCTAATATAACAGGTTCTATGTTTCACTGTAAGGGACCTCAGTGCCGAAGTGACCATCCCTAGATACGCACTGTTTATTCATAGCAGAGCAAACCAGACTCTTAGTGCAAGTTGTTAGTGCCTTTGCTCCAACTTACACCTGCGAATCATTTTTTTCTAAAATGAAATTGACCCAACACAAAACACGCTCAAATATAACGGACGCTAACCTGCTTCACCCATGACGAATTCATGCCATACAAATACCCCTGTTTCACCCATACAAATACCCAAATTGAGATCGATTTGCAAAAGTTAAGTGAAAGAGTGGAGAAAAAAATATCGCACTAGTAACATAAATATTTTTTAATGATGACATTTTTTTATTTTCTTTATATTTATATGTTTTTATGTTTCATTTGCAGTGTTATATATTTCTTTACAATGTGCGTTTAGTACCATTATTATTATATTATCTATGTTTACATGTATGAATAATAGTAAACACAAAAACAATAACTCATTATGTTTCAATTTTTCACTCCAAAAAACGTCTATAGTGTGTCTAAATCTAATCTTGATATATAATTTTATATGTGGCTCGCGGAGTTAGGATGCATTTTCAAAGTGGCCCGCAAGATCATTTGGGTTGGCCACCCCTAGTTTAGATGATTGTTTATTTTTCTCATCGTCAATTTACTTGTATCAAAAAACCTTTTTTAGATAGTGGCTTTATAGAATTTTTATGAAAATGTACGCAGCGGCATATAATCCGTGCCATGAAATTTTAGCATTTTTAGCATATAATTTTTAGGCAGGGATTTAATGGCAAAGACAAAAAAATTTTTATCTCCCTCTAATCTCTTATTTATACATTTTTTTTAATACATAAAATTCTAAAGTATCAAAAATTGGGGACGCAAACACCTACTCACAGAAAGTTGTTTTTATTGTTTACTTAGTATTTATTTAGCTCTGAGTTATTTCTTAGAATTAAATAATAAAAAAGTCTCGTGTACTACATTTATTTCATGCCTATTTTTAAACTTTATCATGAAAATAATTGCGGAAACGAGTCATAACGGACGCATGTTGGCGGTTTAAAAGGATTTCTTTGTGCAATAAAAACACACTGGACAGGAATGTAAAATAGCAGCTCTGAAGCCAAGTATGAAATCATCGTAAAACATAATGTCGTAAACACACCGTAAAATTTTTATAAGGGACAGAGTTATCTTTATATGGTGAGCGAGTGCTTGTGTGTTCTCATCGAGGTTGAAGTTTAAGTTTTGAAAAACTGGTTCATTATTGCTTGTTGATCACAAAGCTCTTTCACTTAAATAAATAAGTAAATTTAAAAAAAAAAAAGATAAAATTTAATTGACTGGGCCGATGTACAGGTTACCAATGAAATTTAAAATTTTATGTAAGAACAAAAAGCATAACTGAAATTTTAAATAAACAAGATAAAGTATCTATAAATTATATTCAAGCAATAATTTATGTTCGTCAATTAACGTTCAAAACTGAAAAAAAATTCCAGATTAAATTAACAAATTATAGAATTTGAAACGATTTTATACAAAAGTAAATGAAAGAAGTATAAAACAAGTGATATAAAAAAAAATGTTAAAGTCAATTCCTACTTTTTTTCACTATATTGCAAAAAGTCCTTTATAAATAATTTTCATTCATTTTTTTCAGTTTATCTGGCGCCCTCTATTGTTAGATATATGCAACTTAAATCATAAAAAAATATAATTAATTAATTAAATTTAATTAATGAATTAATATTTGAAAAAACTGTATTAACATCAAGTGTCATCTACTACAAGTTAAAAAAATGTATTTGAACTTCAGTGGATGAATAAAAAGTATTTTATGAACGATTGAAAACAAATGTCATCTACTACAAGTTAAAAAAAATGTATTTGAACTTCAGTGGATGAATAAAAAGTATTTTATGAACGATTGAAAACAAATGTCATCTACTACAAGTTAAAAAAATGTATTTGAACTTCAGTGGATGAATAAAAAGTATTTTATGAACGATTGAAAACAAATGTCATCTACTACAAGTTAAAAAAAAAATGTATTTGAGCTTCAGTGGATGAATAAAAAAGTATTTTATGAACGATTGAAAACAAATGTCATCTACTACAAGTTAAAAAAAAATGTATTTGAACTTCAGTGGATGAATAAAAAGTATTTTATGAACGATTGAAAACAAATGTCATCTACTACAAGTTAAAAAAAATGTATTTGAACTTCAGTGGATGAATAAAAAGTATTTTATGAACGATTGAAAACAAATGTCATCTACTACAAGTTAAAAAAATGTATTTGAACTTCAGTGGATGAATAAAAAGTATTTTATGAACGATTGAAAACAAATGTCATCTACTACAAGTTAAAAAAATGTATTTGAACTTCAGTGGATGAATAAAAAGTATTTTATGAACGATTGAAAACAAATGTCATCTACTACAAGTTAAAAAATGTATTTGAACTTCTGTGGATGAATAAAAGTATTTTATGAACGATTGAAAACAAATGTCATCTACTACAAGTTAAAAAAATGTATTTGAACTTCAGTGGATGAATAAAAAGTATTTTATGAACGATTGAAAACAAATGTCATCTACTACAAGATAAAAAAAAATGTATTTGAACTTCAGTGGATGAATAAAAGTATTTTATGAACGATTGAAAACAAATGTCATCTACTACAAGTTCAAAAAAAAATGTATTTGAACTTCAGTGGATGAATAAAAAGTATTTTATGAACGATTGAAAACAAATGTCATCTACTACAAGTTAAAAAAAATGTATTTGAACTTCAGTGGATGAATAAAAAGTATTTTATGAACGATTGAAAACAAATGCCATCTACTACAAGTTAAAAATGTATTTGAACTTCAGTGGATGAATAAAAAGTATTTTATGAACGATTGAAAACAAATGTCATCTACTACAAGTTAAAAAAAATGTATTTGAACTTCAGTGGATGAATAAAAAGTATTTTATGAACGATTGAAAACAAATGTCATCTACTACAAGTTAAAAAAAATGTATTTGAACTTCAGTGGATGAATAAAAAGTATTTTATGAACGATTGAAAACAAATGTCATCTACTACAAGTTAAAAAAAATGTATTTGAACTTCAGTGGATGAATAAAAGTATTTTATGAACGATTGAAAACAAATGTCATCTACTACAAGTTAAAAATGTATTTGAACTTCAGTGGATGAATAAAAAAGTATTTTATGAACGATTGAAAACAAATGTCATCTACTACAAGTTAAAAAATGTATTTGAACTTCAGTGGATGAATAAAAAAAGTATTTTATGAACGATTGAAAACAAATGTCATCTACTACAAGTTAAAAAAAAATGTATTTGAACTTCAGTGGATGAATAAAAAGTATTTTATGAACGATTGAAAACAAATGTCATCTACTACAAGTTAAAAAAAAATGTATTTGAACTTCAGTGGATGAATAAAAAGTATTTTATGAACGATTGAAAACAAATGTCATCTACTACAAGTTAAAAAAATGTATTTGAACTTCAGTGGATGAATAAAAGTATTTTATGAACGATTGAAAACAAATGTCATCTACTACAAGTTAAAAAAATGTATTTGAACTTCAGTGGATGAATAAAAAAAGTATTTTATGAACGATTGAAAACAAATGTCATCTACTACAAGTTGAAAAAATGTATTTGAACTTCAGTGGATGAATAAAAAGTATTTTATGAACGATTGAAAACAAATGTCATCTACTACAAGTTAAAAAATGTATTTGAACTTCAGTGGATGAATAAAAAGTATTTTATGAACGATTGAAAACAAATGTCATCTACTACAAGTTAAAAAATGTATTTGAACTTCAGTGGATGAATAAAAAGTATTTTATGAACGATTGAAAACAAATGTCATCTACTACAAGTTAAAAAAAAAAAATGTATTTGAACTTCAGTGGATGAATAAAAAGTATTTTATGAACGATTGAAAACAAATGTCATCTACTACAAGTTAAAAAAATGTATTTGAACTTCAGTGGATGAATAAAAAGTATTTTATGAACGATTGAAAACAAATGTCATCTACTACAAGTTAAAAAAATGTATTTGAACTTCAGTGGATGAATAAAAAGTATTTTATGAACGATTGAAAACAAATGTCATCTACTACAAGTTAAAAAATGTATTTGAACTTCAGTGGATGAATAAAAAGTATTTTATGAACGATTGAAAACAAATGTCATCTACTACAAGTTAAAAAAAAAAAATGTATTTGAACTTCAGTGGATGAATAAAAGTATTTTATGAACGATTGAAAACAAATGTCATCTACTACAAGTTAAAAAAATGTATTTGAACTTCAGTGGATGAATAAAAAGTATTTTATGAACGATTGAAAACAAATGTCATCTACTACAAGTTAAAAAATGTATTTGAACTTCAGTGGATGAATAAAAAGTATTTTATGAACGATTGAAAACAAATGTCATCTACTACAAGTTAAAAAAAATGTATTTGAACTTCAGTGGATGAATAAAAGTATTTATGAACGATTGAAAACAAATGTCATCTACTACAAGTTAAAAAAATGTATTTGAACTTCAGTGGATGAATAAAAAAAGTATTTTATGAACGATTGAAAACAAATGTCATCTACTACAAGTTAAAAAAAATGTATTTGAACTTCAGTGGATGAATAAAAAAAAGTATTTTATGAACGATTGAAAACAAATGTCATCTACTACAAGTTAAAAATGTATTTGAACTTCAGTGGATGAATAAAAGTATTTTATGAACGATTGAAAACAAATGTCATCTACTACAAGTAAAAAAAATGTATTTGAACTTCAGTGGATGAATAAAAAAGTATTTTATGAACGATTGAAAACAAATGTCATCTACTACAAGTTAAAAAAATGTATTTGAACTTCAGTGGATGAATAAAAAGTATTTTATGAACGATTGAAAACAAATGTCATCTACTACAAGTTAAAAATGTATTTGAACTTCAGTGGATGAATAAAAGTATTTTATGAACGATTGAAAACAAATGTCATCTACTACAAGTTAAAAAATGTATTTGAACTTCAGTGGATGAATAAAAAGTATTTTATGAACGATTGAAAACAAATGTCATCTACTACAAGTTAAAAAAAATGTATTTGAACTTCAGTGGATGAATAAAAAGTATTTTATGAACGATTGAAAACAAATGTCATCTACTACAAGTTAAAAAAAATGTATTTGAACTTCAGTGGATGAATAAAAAGTATTTTATGAACGATTGAAAACAAATGTCATCTACTACAAGTTAAAAAAATGTATTTGAACTTCAGTGGATGAATAAAAAGTATTTTATGAACGATTGAAAACAAATGTCATCTACTACAAGTTAAAAAATGTATTTGAACTTCAGTGGATGAATAAAAAGTATTTTATGAACGATTGAAAACAAATGTCATCTACTACAAGTTAAAAAAAATGTATTTGAACTTCAGTGGATGAATAAAAAGTATTTTATGAACGATTGAAAACAAATGTCATCTACTACAAGTTAAAAAATGTATTTGAACTTCAGTGGATGAATAAAAAGTATTTTATGAACGATTGAAAACAAATGTCATCTACTACAAGTTAAAAAAAAAAAATGTATTTGAACTTCAGTGGATGAATAAAAAGTATTTTATGAACGATTGAAAACAAATGTCATCTACTACAAGTTAAAAAAATGTATTTGAACTTCAGTGGATGAATAAAAAGTATTTTATGAACGATTGAAAACAAATGTCATCTACTACAAGTTAAAAAAATGTATTTGAACTTCAGTGGATGAATAAAAGTATTTTATGAACGATTGAAAACAAATGTCATCTACTACAAGTTAAAAAAAATGTATTTGAACTTCAGTGGATGAATAAAAGTATTTTATGAACGATTGAAAACAAATGTCATCTACTACAAGTTAAAAAAATGTATTTGAACTTCAGTGGATGAATAAAAAGTATTTTATGAACGATTGAAAACAAATGTCATCTACTACAAGTTAAAAATGTATTTGAACTTCAGTGGATGAATAAAAAGTATTTTATGAACGATTGAAAACAAATGTCATCTACTACAAGTTAAAAAAAATGTATTTGAACTTCAGTGGATGAATAAAAAGTATTTTATGAACGATTGAAAACAAATGTCATCTACTACAAGTTAAAAAAATGTATTTGAACTTCAGTGGATGAATAAAAGTATTTTATGAACGATTGAAAACAAATGTCATCTACTACAAGTTAAAAAATGTATTTGAACTTCAGTGGATGAATAAAAGTATTTTATGAACGATTGAAAACAAATGTCATCTACTACAAGTTCAAAAAAATGTATTTGAACTTCAGTGGATGAATAAAAAGTATTTTATGAACGATTGAAAACAAATGTCATCTACTACAAGTTAAAAAAATGTATTTGAACTTCAGTGGATGAATAAAAAGTATTTTATGAACGATTGAAAACAAATGTCATCTACTACAAGTTAAAAAAAATGTATTTGAACTTCAGTGGATGAATAAAAAGTATTTTATGAACGATTGAAAACAAATGTCATCTACTACAAGTTAAAAAAAATGTATTTGAACTTCAGTGGATGAATAAAAAGTATTTTATGAACGATTGAAAACAAATGTCATCTACTACAAGTTAAAAAAAATGTATTTGAACTTCAGTGGATGAATAAAAAGTATTTTATGAACGATTGAAAACAAATGTCATCTACTACAAGTTAAAAAAATGTATTTGAACTTCAGTGGATGAATAAAAAGTATTTTATGAACGATTGAAAACAAATGTCATCTACTACAAGTTAAAAAAAATGTATTTGAACTTCAGTGGATGAATAAAAAGTATTTTATGAACGATTGAAAACAAATGTCATCTACTACAAGTTAAAAAAAAATGTATTTGAACTTCAGTGGATGAATAAAAAGTATTTTATGAACGATTGAAAACAAATGTCATCTACTACAAGTTAAAAAAAATGTATTTGAACTTCAGTGGATGAATAAAAAGTATTTTATGAACGATTGAAAACAAATGTCATCTACTACAAGTTAAAAAAAATGTATTTGAACTTCAGTGGATGAATAAAAAGTATTTTATGAACGATTGAAAACAAATGTCATCTACTACAAGTTAAAAAAAATGTATTTGAACTTCAGTGGATGAATAAAAAGTATTTTATGAACGATTGAAAACAAATGTCATCTACTACAAGTTAAAAAAAATGTATTTGAACTTCAGTGGATGAATAAAAAGTATTTTATGAACGATTGAAAACAAATGTCATCTACTACAAGTTAAAAAAATGTATTTGAACTTCAGTGGATGAATAAAAGTATTTTATGAACGATTGAAAACAAATGTCATCTACTACAAGTTAAAAAAAATGTATTTGAACTTCAGTGGATGAATAAAAAGTATTTTATGAACGATTGAAAACAAATGTCATCTACTACAAGTTAAAAAAAATGTATTTGAACTTCAGTGGATGAATAAAAAGTATTTTATGAACGATTGAAAACAAATGTCATCTACTACAAGTTAAAAAAATGTATTTGAACTTCAGTGGATGAATAAAAAGTATTTTATGAACGATTGAAAACAAATGTCATCTACTACAAGTTAAAAAAAAAAATGTATTTGAACTTCAGTGGATGAATAAAAAAAGTATTTTATGAACGATTGAAAACAAATGTCATCTACTACAAGTTAAAAAAAAATGTATTTGAACTTCAGTGGATGAATAAAAAGTATTTTATGAACGATTGAAAACAAATGTCATCTACTACAAGTTAAAAAAATGTATTTGAACTTCAGTGGATGAATAAAAAGTATTTTATGAACGATTGAAAACAAATGTCATCTACTACAAGTTAAAAAAAATGTATTTGAACTTCAGTGGATGAATAAAAAGTATTTTATGAACGATTGAAAACAAATGTCATCTACTACAAGTTAAAAAAATGTATTTGAACTTCAGTGGATGAATAAAAAGTATTTTATGAACGATTGAAAACAAATGTCATCTACTACAAGTTAAAAAAATGTATTTGAACTTCAGTGGATGAATAAAAAGTATTTTATGAACGATTGAAAACAAATGTCATCTACTACAAGTTAAAAAAATGTATTTGAACTTCAGTGGATGAATAAAAAGTATTTTATGAACGATTGAAAACAAATGTCATCTACTACAAGTTAAAAAAAATGTATTTGAACTTCAGTGGATGAATAAAAAGTATTTTATGAACGATTGAAAACAAATGTCATCTACTACAAGTTAAAAAAAATGTATTTGAACTTCAGTGGATGAATAAAAGTATTTTATGAACGATTGAAAACAAATGTCATCTACTACAAGTTAAAAAAAATGTATTTGAACTTCAGTGGATGAATAAAAAGTATTTTATGAACGATTGAAAATTTGAGCAAGATATATATAGGGAGAGTGTGAGCTAATAGAAGGAATTGAAAAAAAAACTAAATTTTAAACCATTTTATAAAAAAAAAAAAAAAAAAACAAAACAAGGGAAAGTAATTAAAACAAAAACTATGGAACTCCAAATGATTTTATAAAAAAGCACGTGAGAGAAATTTAAATAAACCAATAAAAACAGATCGTGACAGAAATTAATAAAAATAAACTAATAAGAAACATTAAAAATGGTTCAGGACATCTCTGCCCCACTCAAAGTCATAACAATATATTTTATGGGTAAAAAATAAAACTCCATCTTTATATTTGGTAATGATTTTTAGAGTTATCTTATAGACAATTATGAAAAAATATTTCAAATTGTGATAAAGACTACACATGAGGTAACTTCATAAATAATTGAACTGAACCAGGTGTTTTAAAAAATAACTTTATAGTGAAAGGAAATAAAATGTTTAGAGAAAAGTACTTAAAATATGATTTACTGGTTAATGAAAAATTTTACATAATTCTGTTCTGTTACATAATTCCGATGTTACATAACATTGTTGTTTTACTTATCATTTAAAAGCTAATTGTAATTGTAATTTCCGTTGTTACATAACCGTTGTTTTACTTAACATTTAAAAAAAAGAATGATCTGTTCTGAATGATAATATTTCATTTGATAATTGAGATAATGTGTAAATTAAGAGAATATATAAAATAACTAATAATTTAATAAATAACGCCATAAAAATTTATGCATCTTCTTGAAAACTTATTATAAATTAAAAGTAAAATTCACGTTAAATTAATTAAGTCTTTTTTATTGATATTTAACTTAAATCAGTTTTGTAACGTGGGATATATTCGATCTATAGAATCCTGAATATTTTATTTTTAAAATTATCTCCATTGATATATTTTTAAAAATAATTCACTTTAAAAATAAGATTTTTTTCATTCTAATTATTACCGATGTTAAGTTTTTCAAGATCTTGGAAATACATTTATTTCAACTTGGTAAAATTAATTCGAAATGTAGAACCTGCAAAGATTTCCTTTTTTTCTACACCATTAGAGGAATAGAATTTTCCATACATTTCTAATTTAATTGGATAACTTAAAGCTACACCAATATTTTAATTGAAGTTAAAATGTTCTTCAATATTTCTTACTTTTTTTTTTGTGACCAGAAGCTAATTTTAATGGATTCCACGCTAGCTCAAGAGCTTATTAAAATACATAAAGTTCCCATTGGTTTCGGATTAAAAATTTAAGGAAACTAAAATTAGATATTTTTTTGGAAGTGCTTAATATTTAAATAAGAAAAATTTAAAAGATTTAATTAAGTTAAAAATGTGTCGGAAAGAAATTCAATTATAATTATCCACTGAACTTTTACTCTCTTTTGTCACGAAATTTTCTAATAACAAATTTAAATTGTGTTCTTTTAGAACAGTTCTCGCAATTATTACTTTTATGAAAAGTCGTTTTCATTCTATTTTTATAACAGAAAATTCCAACTAAAATAAATATTTGTTTTCTTGAATAAGCAATTTATCGTCTGACGGAAACAATGTTTTAAATTAAAATGTTTTATTTTCAGTAAGTAATATTTATTTTTTACAACAATATTTATAAAGTAATACATAAATATTTATTTTTTAAAATAAATATTTATTTTGTTGAATAAGCAAAATTATCGTCTGATGTTAGTTTTGAATTAAAATCTTTTTTTTTCCATTGGTTAAAAACAAACAATTTTCACTCGTTAGTATTACGTATTATAATAAACTTATTATAAATTAAAAATAATATTCACTGTTACGTCGAAACCCAGGTCCCCCTGCTTAGGTCAACGCCCTATGCCCAGAAAAACACCCTGTCTGTGGGTGTGTCTGGCAGGGGGTGAGGGCCAGGGAGAGAAAGAAGGAATGTAAGTAAAATGAGGTGAAACTCAGCGACTAAAGAGAATGGTTGTGTGGCAGTCCATCCATGAGTGCGATGGCTGCATAAATAAATGAGTTCAATCAGTGTAACCCCAGAGAGAGGTTGTGTGGTCAGTTCCATCTTCGAGTTTGATGGCTGCCAAAATAAAGGAGTTTTATTTACATACAGTCCACTGTGTCGATTATTCTTGGAGTTTATTTTATGTGTCTGAGCTATCGAACATTCACATTAAATTAATTAAGTCTTTTTTATTGATATTTAATTGAAATTAATTTTATTGCTTGGGATATATTCGATCAATAGAATTCGGTATATTTTTATTCAAATTATCTTAATTGATATGATCCTTTTTTTAAATAAATCAATTTAAAAGTTATGTTTTTTATTCTAAATATTTTTAATGATAAGTTTTTCCAAATTCTTGAAAAACATTTTTTTTAACTTATTAAAATTAATTCGAAATGTAGAAGCTGTAATTATTTTTTTTTTATATACCATTAGAGGAATAGAATTTTCGATAAATTTCTAATTTAATTGAAAACTTAAAGCTATACCAATATTTTAACTGAAGTTAAAATATTCTTCAATATTTCTTACTTTTTTTTCATGTGGTCAAAGCTAATTTTAATAGATTCCACGCTAGCTCAAGAGCTTATTAAAATACATAAAGTTCCCATTGGTTTCGGATTAAAAATTAGATATTTTTAAGTGCTTAATATTTAAATAAGAAAAATTTAAGAGATTTAATTAAGTTAAAAAAGTATGTGTTGTAAAGAAATTCAATTATAATTATCTACAGAACATTAATTCTCTTTTGTCACGAAATTTTTCTAATAATAAATTAAAATTGTGTTCTTTTAGAACACAATTATTACTTTTACGAAAAGTCGTTTTCAATTTGTTTTTAAAACATAAAATTCGAACTAAAATAAATATTTGTTTTCTTGAATAGGCGAAATTATCGTCTGACGGAAACAGTGTTTTAAATTTAAATGTTTTATTTTCAGTAAATAAATATTTATTTAAAAAAAAATATTTATAAACTAGTACATAAATATTTATTTTTTAAAATAAATATTTATTTTGTTGAATAAGCAAATTTATCGTCTGTCGTTGGGTTTGAATTAAAATCTTTTATTTTCCATTGGTTACAAATAAATGATTTCAATTCGTTAATATTACAGTAACAATTATTAATGTTAAAAATATAGAATGCAATTTTAAATTTTAAAGTTATGATTTATTTTATAAAGACGAAATGACATTATTACGAAAGAATTATTTTAAAAACGATTTTATTTTCAGTAAAGAAGATTGTTTTATAAAAATGGTTATTTTTCAATAAAAAGATAAATTTGTATTCCATACGGATATCTATCTATAGACGGGAATAGAAAGAAAGGAAAATAAAAGATAAAAAATTACGTTCCTTCTAGTTTATTTATTTTTTTCACTTATTGTTTTTTTAAGAAAGAAAGACAGATTCTGCAATATTTTAAATGGGTTTTCTTGAGCTATAAAAGGAGCTTTGGTATCTTTTGTGAAATAAATCTACCATTTTACATGCTGCTATTTTTTAAAAATATAAGAGTTTAAAGTTAGAAATATTAAAACAGCTACCTGGAATATTTTTCAAAATGTTTTTCATACACACACACATATATACACGTAAATATATGAAAAAAGGATTTATATAAAAGATAATACTATTATCTTTTCTTCTTATGTTAAATATATTTTTCATTTCTTTAAATGTTTTGTTGTTTCGAAATACCGGCTACTTTAATACTCTTCATGGTTGATAAATAGTGAATTGAGTGTTTCCCAGGAGTTACTGTCGAAGAAATACATTGCAGTTGTACTAGAATTTTGAACAAATATTCTTAGGTTTCATAACATTACATTTTTAAAAATTATTGTTTCGAAATATCGGCTACTTTGGGACTTTTAATGGTACTACTTTTACTAAAATTTTGAAAAATATTTTTACGTTACATTACGTTTCTTTAAATTATTGTTTTTTGAAATACTGGCTACTTTGGAATTCTTAATGGTAGATAAATAGTGAATTGAGTGTTATCCAGGAGTCATTATGGAAGAAACTTCGCATTGCACTTGTACCACAAATTTGAACAAATATTTTTGAGGTGATATCTCCCAAGGTGAGGAGAGGACATTTTCTACTCTAGCTCAACTAATGAATTTTCCGGCTTACAATTTTATACTGGTCATCCCCAGAGAAAATTGTGGCCATCGAGTCTCCAACGGAGCTGTTTCGATTGCAAAATCCAACGCGGTAATATACAGGGTGATTATAATTAAAGTCCCATTTCAAAATGCTGTAAAAAAAAGAACCACTAATCACAATGAGTTGAAATTTGAACTGAAGATACTTGAAGAAGGTAGAAATACGGTACGGCATCAAAAAAATCCAAAATGTATTAATAGATGGCGCTGTAAGCGGCATAAAAAATTAATTCGACTGCCAGTGATATTTTGAATCGAAATTACAGCGTATTTGGCAGGAGTTGCACATTAAACCAACTGTAGTGTTTAATGTATCATATCAAATTGGATGGGAAAAATCGGCGAAACTTTTTTCTTTGATACCATACCGTTTCCGCATTCTTTAAGTATCTTCAATTCAAATTTGAACTCATTATGGTGAGTGGTTCTTTTTTACAGCATTTTTAAAGAAGGAATTTAATTATAATCATCCTGTACATCAGAATTTGATGTCAGAATGATCATATATAGATAATAATTTGTAATGTAGATAAGAATTTCTGTAATTGTTTAAAATCAATTTATGTGCAATTTATTTTATATCTTTTCCTATTTACTTATTTGATGAAATTAACTCTTATATTTTAATATTTAAATTAAAAGTTAAGAATCTTACTTTAATTACTGTTACTAATACAGATTTCGGAATTTCTTGAATTATAATTAATTTAATGCAGTAAAATTAATTCGAAATATAAATATAATATTGATTTTTAATTAATTTTTCCCTTTTTTTCCCTCCAGTAAATGAGAAGCGTAAATTCACGAAATACTTCTTATTTAATTGGGAAAAACTAAATACACGCCAATACTTTTAACCGATGTTAAAAATCTCTTAAATAATTCATTTAATATAATTTTTTTATAATCTTTAGCTAATTTTCATAAGTTTTAACTAGTTGGAGTGATTATAAAGATGTAAAAATTCATGATCAATGTTTAATTATAAATTAAAAAAATACATAAAATAAGAAAATATTTTAATTTCTTAATATTTGATTAAGATATATTTAAATAATTCATATGAGGTAAAAAAAAGAATATTGTGCCCAGAAATTTAATTATGGTTATCTAGTGAATTAAAATTATTTTTCTTGAATTTTTTTTACAAAATAATTAAAAATTGCAATCTTAAGTTGCAAGCGATTGTTTTAATTACTTCTTCTTCTTAAAATTTATTTTTTTAAAATATGAAATTTTTAATTTAAAATATGTTTCATTTTTAAATTGTTTAATTGTTTTATAATGGAAATAGTATTTAAATTTAAAAAAAAAATAGAGTGAGTGATTGTTTATTTTTTATTCATTCAAAATTTTTTTTTCATCTAGTCTGTAATATAACTGTTACAAATATTCAAATAATTGCTAATAAGTTCTGAATTATTTTATAAGTACGAAATTCAATATTTTAAACTAGGGTGGCCAACCTAAATGATCTTGTGGGCCACTTTGGAAATGCATCCTAACTCCGCGGGCCGCAATATAAAATTATATATCCCCGTATTAGATTTTGACCCACTATAGATATTTTTTTTGGAGTGAAAAATTTAAAATAACGAGTTATTATTATTGTGTTTACTTCTATTCTTACATGTTAACATAGATAATAAAATAAAAAAACAGTGTGATAAAAAAAAAAAAAAAAATAAAAGTGTGATAAATCTCACGGGCCGGAAAAATGTTCAAGGAGGGCCACGGGTTGGCCACCCCTGTTCTAAACTATTGCTATTTTAATGTACAAAAAATTAATAAAAGTGCCTAAGAATATACCTGGAAATTTCTACTTGAAAATAAAGATTTTCTCTTGATATAACCAATTATTTAAATTTATATTCCGCAAGAATAATGTCAAAAATGCAACAGCCATATATACGAATAGTAAAGACGACTTTCCTGCTTTTTCCTTTTTATGGAATTTTTTTCTAGGAAAAGATGGTCAGTCTTACAATATTTTAAATAGGTTTCCTGGAACGATAAAAAAGTGGTATATATTGGGGCCTTTTGTGAAATAAATTCACCGGTACGTAAGCTACTATTCGTAGAGATATGGTTCCTTTCAAGCTAAAAATAGATAAAACGGTGTTCACTCTTTGATTTTCTGAAAAAAAAATTGCATCTGTAAAATTTGACTCTTTTTGTAAAGACTTACTCTGGGAGATCTGACTTATTCTATGAGAATTGACTCTCTCGGTAAGAAATGATTCTGTGAGATAAGAATGTTTCAATAAGGACTGGTTTTACGAGATCTGATTCTTTTTTTAAAAACTGACTCAATGAGATCTGAGTCTTTCTGTAATTTGACGTCAGAAGGATCAGAATTTGACATCAGAATTTTCGTATTTGTTTGAAATGTGGTCATTGAATAATATGTTGCGCAATTTATTTTCTATCTTTTTTTCTATTTACTTTTCTGTATACATGAAATTAACTTTTATATTTTAATATTTTGATTAAAAGTTAAAAATCTTGCTTTAATTACTGTTACTAATACAAATTTCGAAAATTCTTGAATTATAATTAATTTAATGCAGTAAAATTAATTCGAAATGTAAATGCAATATTGATTTTTAATTAATTTTTTTCTTTTTTGAACCGTATATGCGAATAGAAAAGGCGAAAAACTTTTTTCTTTCCGGCATTTTCTTTTTTACGGAGCCTTTTTCGAAGAAAATATGGTCTGTCTTACAATATTTTAAATAGGTTTCCTGGAACTATAAAAGGGGGGGGTATATATTGGGGCCTTTTGTGAAATAAATTCACCGGTACGTAAGCTGCTATGCTTAGAGATATGGTTTCTTTCTAGCTAAAAATAGATAAAACGGTGTTCACTCTTAGACTTTCTGAAAAAAAAAATTGCATCTGTAAAATTTGACTCCTTTTGTAAAGACTTACTTTGGGAAATCTGACTTATTCTATGAGAATTGACTCTCTCTGTAAGAAATGATTCTGTGAGATAAGAATGTTTCAATAAGGACTGGTTTACGAGAAGGATTCACTGACTATAGATCTTTCTGTAATTTGACGTCAGGAAAGGATCAGAATTTGACATCAGAATTTTCATATTTTTTAAATGTAGTCATTGAATAATATGTTGTGCAATTTATTTTCTATCTTTTTCTATTTACTTTTCTGTATACATGAAATTTAACTTTTATATTTTAATATTTTGATTAAAAGTTAAAAATCTTGCTTTAATTACTGTTACTAATACAAATTTCGAAAATTCTTGAATTATAATTAATTTAATGCAGTAAAATTAATTCGAAATGTAAATGCAATATTGATTTTTAATTAATTTTTCTTTTTGAACCGTATATGCGAATAGAAAAGGCGAAAAACTTTTTTTTTCGGCATTTCTTTACGGGCCTTTTTCGAAGAAAATATGGTCTGTCTTACAATATTTTAAATAGGTTTCCTGGAACTATAAAAGGGGTATATATTGGGGCCTTTTGTGAAATAAATTCACCGGTACGTAAGCTGCTATGCTTAGAGATATGGTTTCTTTCTAGCTAAAAATAGATAAAACGGTGTTCACTCTTAGACTTTCTGAAAAAAAAAATTGCATCTGTAAAATTTGACTCCTTTTGTAAAGACTTACTTTGGGAAATCTGACTTATTCTATGAGAATTGACTCTCTCTGTAAGAAATGATTCTGTGAGATAAGAATGTTTCAATAAGGACTGGTTTTACGAGATCTGATTCTTTCTGTAAGAACTGACTCAATGAGATCTGAGTCTTTCTGTAATTTGACGTCAGAAGGATCAGAATTTTCGTATTTGTTTGAAATGTAGTCATTGAATAATATTTTGCGCAATTTATTTTATAACTTTCAGGTCAGAATCATCAGAATATAAGGACTGGTTTTGACGAGATCTGATTCTTTTTGTAAGAACTGACTCAATGAGATCTGAGTCTTTCTGTAATTTGACGTCAGAAGGATCAGAATTTCCGTATTTGTTTGAAATGTAGTCATTGAATAATATGTTGCGCAATTTATTTTATGACTTTCAGGTCAAAATCATCAAAATATAAGGACTGGTTTTACGAGACGATTCAGAAGGACTCAGATCTTCTTTCTGTAATTTGACGTCAGAAGGATCAGAATTTTCGTATTTGTTTGAAATGTAGTCATTGAATAATATGTTGCGCAATTTATTTTATAACTTTCAGGTCAGAATCATCAGAATATAAGGACTGGTTTTACGAGATCTGATTCGTTTTGTAAGAACTGACTCAATGAGATCTGAGTCTTTCTGTAATTTGACGTCAGAAGGATCAGAATATAGATCAGAATTTGACATCAGAGTTTTCGTATTTGTTTGAAATGTCATTGAATAATATGTTGCGCAATTTATTTTATAACTTTTTTTCTATTTACTTTTTTGTATCGATAAAATTAACTTTTATGTTTTAATATCTTGATTAAAAGTTAAGAATCTTACTTTAGTTACTGTTACAAATACAAATTTTGGAATTTACTCAACAACAACAACCATATATGCGAATAGAAAAGAAAGAAAAAATTTTATCTTTCCGGCATTTTCTCCTATTTATAATAAATTTTTTTTTCTGGTCTACAATATTCCCGCTACAAATATTCAAGGAATTTCTAATATTTAAGTTATAAATTATTTTATAGGTACAAAACTGAATATTTTAATTTATTTTTTCAGTGTAGAAAGAATTTAAAAGTAAAAGTGCCTAAGTATATACCTGGAAATTTTTACTTGAAAATAAAATTTTTCTCTTGATATAACAGATTATTTAAATTTCTATTCTACACGAAAAAAGTTAAAAATGTGACAGCCATTATGCGAATAGAAAAGACGAGAAACTTCTTTTTTCCGCCATTTTCCTTTTTTATGGAATCTTTTTCTAGGAAAAGATGGTCAATCGTACAATATTTTAAATAGGCTTCCTGGAACTATAAAAAGTAGCTATATATTGGTGGCTTTTGTGAAATAAATTCGCCGATACGTAAGCTTCTATGTTTAGAGATATGGCTTCTTTCAAGATAAAAATAGGTAAAACGGTGTTCACCGTCTGATTTTCCTTAAAAAAGAATTTGAGCCGCTTTTCTTTGAGATCAGACTTTTTCTCTGAGATATGAATAGAAATTTAACTATTTCTTAAAGATTTCAATAGAGATCTGACTCTTTCTCTGAGATATGAATAGAAATTTAACTATTTCTTAAAGATTTCAATAGAGATCAGACTCTTTTCTCTGAGATATGAATAGAAATTTAACTATTTCTTAAAGATTTCAATAGAGATGACTCTTTCTCTGAGATATGAATAGAAATTTAACTATTTCTTAAAAAGATTTCAATAGAGATCAGACTCTTTCTGAGATATGAATAGAAATTTAACTATTTCTTAAAGATTTCAATAGAGATCAGACTCTCTGAGATATGAATAGAAATTTAACTATTTCAAAAGATTTCAATAGAGATCTGACTCTTTCTCTGAGATATGAATAGAAATTTAACTATTTCTTAAAGATTTCAATAGAGATCAGACTCTTTCTGAGATATGAATAGATTTCTTAAAGATTTCTAGAGATCTGACACTTTCTCTGAGATATGAATAGAAATTTAACTATTTCTTAAAAGATTTCAATAGAGATCTGACTCTTTCTC
Source organism: Caerostris darwini (assembly GCA_021605075.1). NCBI lineage: Eukaryota > Metazoa > Arthropoda > Arachnida > Araneae > Araneidae > Caerostris > Caerostris darwini. The sequence continues at coordinate 67,753 of BPLQ01013178.1, forward strand.
TGAGATATGAATAGAAATTTAACTATTTCTTAAAGATTTCAATAGAGATCTGACTCTTTCTCTTGAGATATGAATAGAAATTTAACTATTTTTAAAAGATTTCAATAGAGATCTGACACTTTCTCTGAGATATGAATAGAAATTTAACTATTTCTTAAAGATTTCAATAGAGATCTGACTCTTTCTCTGAGATATGAATAGAAATTTAACTATTTCTTAAAGATTTCAATAGAGATCTGACTCTTTCTCTGAGATATGAATAGAAATTTAACTATTTCTTAAAGATTTCAATAGAGATCAGACTTTTTCTCTGAGATATGAATAGAAATTTAACTATTTCTTAAAGATTTCAATAGAGATCTGACTCTTTCTCTGAGATATGAATAGAAATTTAACTATTTCTTAAAGATTTCAATAGAGATCTGACTCTTTCTCTGAGATATGAATAGAAATTTAACTATTTCTTAAAGATTTCAATAGAGATCTGACTCTTTCTCTGAGATATGAATAGAAATTTAACTATTTCTTAAAGATTTCAATAGAGATCTGACTCTTTCTCTGAGATATGAATAGAAATTTAACTATTTCTTAAAGATTTCAATAGAGATCTGACTCTTTCTCTGAGATATGAATAGAAATTTAACTATTTCTTAAAGATTTCAATAGAGATCTGACACTTTCTCTGAGATATGAATAGAAATTTAACTATTTCTTAAAGATTTCAATAGAGATCTGACTCTTTCTCTGAGATATGAATAGAAATTTAACTATTTCTTAAAGATTTCAATAGAGATCTGACTCTTTCTCTGAGATATGAATAGAAATTTAACTATTTCTTAAAGATTTCAATAGAGATCAGACTCTTTCTCTGAGATATGAATAGAAATTTAACTATTTCTTAAAGATTTCAATAGAGATCAGACTCTTTCTCTGAGATATGAATAGAAATTTAACTATTTCTTAAAGATTTCAATAGAGACCCTGACTCTTTCTCTGAGATATGAATAGAAATTTAACTATTTCTTAAAGATTTCAATAGAGATCAGACTCTTTCTCTGAGATATGAATAGAAATTTAACTATTTCTTAAAGATTTCAATAGAGATCTGACACTTTCTCTGAGATATGAATAGAAATTTAACTATTTTTAAAGATTTCAATAGAGATCTGACTCTTTCTCTGAGATATGAATAGAAATTTAACTATTTCTTAAAGATTTCAATAGAGATCTGACTCTTTCTCTGAGATATGAATAGAAATTTAACTATTTCTTAAAGATTTCAATAGAGATCTGACACTTCTCTGAGATATGAATAGAAATTTAACTATTTCTTAAAGATTTCCAATAGAGATCTAGACTCTTTCTCTGAGATATGAATAGAAATTTAACTATTTCTTAAAGATTTCAATAGAGATCTGACTCTTTCTCTGAGATATGAATAGAAATTTAACTATTTCTTAAAGATTTCAATAGAGATCTGACTCTTTCTCTGAGATATGAATAGAAATTTAACTATTTCTTAAAGATTTCAATAGAGATCTGACTCTTTCTCTGAGATATGAATAGAAATTTTAACTATTTCTTAAAGATTTCAATAGAGATCTGACTCTTTCTCTGAGATATGAATAGAAATTTAACTATTTCTTAAAGATTTCAATAGAGATCTGACTCTTTCTCTGAGATATGAATAGAAATTTAACTATTTCTTAAAGATTTCAATAGAGATCTGACTCTTTCTCTGAGATATGAATAGAAATTTAACTATTTCTTAAAGATTTCAATAGAGATCTGACTCTTTCTCTGAGATATGAATAGAAATTTAACTATTTCTTAAAGATTTCAATAGAGATCTGACACTTTCTCTGAGATATGAATAGAAATTTAACTATTTCTTAAAGATTTCAATAGAGATCTGACTCTTTCTCTGAGATATGAATAGAAATTTAACTATTTCTTAAAGATTTCAATAGAGATCTGACTCTTTCTCTGAGATATGAATAGAAATTTAACTACTTCTTAAAGATTTCAATAGAGATCTGACTCTTTCTCTGAGATATGAATATAAATTTAACTATTTCTTAAAGATTTGAATACGGATCTGACTCTTTCTGGTAGAACTAGCTCTATGTCCTTCTGTAAGAACTTACTGTGGGAGATCTGACATTCTATGGGAATTGACAATTTCTGTAAGAAATGACTCTGTGAAATCTGACTCTTTCTGTAAGAAATGACTCTGTAAGATCTGACTCTTTTTGTGAGAACTGACTCTTTCTTATTCTGGGAGATCTGACTCATTCTATGAGAATTGACTCGTTCTGTAAGAAATGAATCTGTGAGATCTGACTCATTCTATGAGAATTGATTCCTTCTGTAAGAAATAAATCTGTGAGATCTGACTCTTGTGTGAACTGGCTTTGTGAGATTTGACTCTTTTTGTAAGGATTTACTCTAGGAGATCTGACTGATTCTATGAGAATTGACTCTTCTTGTAAGGACTTACTCTAGGAGATCTGACTTATTCTATGAGAATTGATTCTTTCTGTAAGAAATGACTCTGGGAAATCTGAATCTTTCTGTAAGAACTGGATCTGTAAGATCTAACTGTTTCAGTAAGAAATTACTCTGGAAGATTTGACTAATTTTATGAGAATTTACTGTTTCTGTAAGACATGACTCTATGAGATTTGAATCTTTCTGTAAGAACTAACTCTGAGAGATCTGACTCATTCTATGAGATCTGATTCATTCTATGAGATCTGACACTTTCTGTAAAAACTGGCTTGTGAGATCAAACATTTTTTATAAGAACTTACTGTGGAAGATCGTATTCAATCTGTGAGAACTGACTCTTCCTAAGAGATCTGATTCTTTCTTCGACATTGGACGGACGTAAATTTTAAACCCAACCATGGTTTAATCGATTTTGTCGTGGCTTCGTTGTGTCGTGGTTTCTTCTGGAGAATCGTTTACAAATTGGATTTCTGTCACCTTCGATTTCTATTGTGTGGGTGTTTTCCTAGTTCTCCCTATTTTTATAAGTAATTGATCTAAAATTTTGCTCCAGATATCGCTAAAATAACCTCTCAAAACACTCTTTCGCATTATCACTCCTACAAGTAATGCAGGAGATCTATTTTGTCGTGTAATGTTATACATTACACGATTAGATTGTATTTGCTACATAATTTGTCTTATATGAATACTATTCAAATTTAAAGAAATATATATTAAACATTGAATGAAAAAATTCTATATAGATAAAAATGATTATCCTATTATTCTGTAAACCTCTTTTGAATAAGTTCTAACTAAAATAAATAGTGTACGCACATACATAAAATACTTCTATTCTGAATTCTACGCATATTAAACATACTAGTACATTCTTTGAAAAATACATAATGTTGACAAATGCAATTTATTTGTGCATAAGATATGAAATTGAAAAGATTAAACTATATAGGGACAAAAAAAAATATTAAAAGGAAAATTATTATTATTTTTTTTTGTTTCTTATCTATATCCTATCTTTCTGTAAATTTCCTTTGAAGAAATTCACTTAAAATAATATTTGTATGCAAATATATGGAAGCATAAAAATTGATATCCTATTATATGGCTGACAAAGCATATTAAATTGCTTACAATTTATGCATATCAATTTGAAAAGATCAAATGATATTCAAATAATACAATTTTCAAACTTAAAAAAATATGTAAATCTATTAATGTTATTTTTGACAGTAACATATTTTCTGTTTATTTTTAAAAAAAAATGTAATTCAACTATTTCTAGAACACAAAAATTAATACAATAAGGAAAAAGATACACAAAAAAATTAATTAGAAACATTTTTAAGTATTATGCAGTTTTAATTACAGTTTTAATTTTCACTTACGCAGACGATTGTAGCATATATATTTATAGATAATGTAATATACAGGGAGATTATAATTAAAGTCCACTTTCAAAATGCTGTAAAAAAAGAACCTCTCATCACAATGAGTTCAAATTTGAACTGAAGATACTTGAATAAGGGAAAAACGGTCTGGCATAAAAAAAAAAAAATCCCCCAATTTTCCTATCCAATTTTGCCGCGATGTATGGGCTTTCCACTAACAGTGTCACAACTGTTGAAAGACTTGGAAATCATTTTTTCCTTCAAGAAACCGAAGCAAACAAGCACATGGAACACTACAGTTGATTTAATGTACAACTCATGCCAAATACAATGTAATTTCAATTCAAAATATCACTGGCAGCCAAATTCACTTTCTTTATGCCGCTTACAGAGCTATATATTAATACACTTTGGAACTTTTTGTTTGATGCAGTACCGTTTCCCCCTACTTCAAATATCTTTAGTTCAAGTTTGAACTCATTGTGACGAATGGTTCTATTATTACAGCATTTTGAAAGAGGTACTTTAATTATAATCCCCCTGTATATATATATATATAATAAATTTAATGGTTACAGAAACTAAAAATTTTTACTTTTGGAGAATTGTATTAGAAAAAAATATTGTTCAAACTTAATTATATGAGATTTTAAATTAATCGTCTTAAATAATATAAATTGTTTTAATATAACTTAACCTTTAACGGTTTGTTTAAACGTGATATATTAAATTTTGAAAGCTTAGAATGAATTAAAAAGTTAATTAAAATTATACAAAATTAAAAAATCTAATTAAAAACTTTTTTATTGTCGAACAAAAAAAAAAAAAAAAAAAGGGGGGACCCTTTACTCTTACTGTCATTTAGATAGCAGTTCATCATTTTTGGGAGTAAATTAATTATAAATAAGTCCTTCATCATAAATGTAAGATTTCACTTCATCTTTTTTATTTAAAATAAAAAAATAATTCATTATTTCGTTAATTATTTTTAACGTATATTCTATTTTTAGAATATTTAAATTTTAAAACAAAAATTATACAATGATTTTTTTATACCCAGTAAATAAACACTGACATTGTTATAAAATAACTTACAAAACAAAATTGTTATAAAGTATTAGTATTTCTATTCATTTTTTAGAGTGTTATAACAATAAATGCATTATTATTTTAATGTGTTAAATTACAATTTTTATGCTTGATTAAAGACCTAACTATAATTTTTTCATAATGTTTCTCTATGCGCCAGTTAAAAAAACAATAAACTGAGAAAAAGAAATTGGATTTTTAGAGTTGTAGTTTGTTGGAACATAGACATATAATTATACATACACTTCCGGAATATAAAATCCCAACACTAAAAAGGAGTGTTAAATATATGAAATTTGGGAGGCGTATTTGCACACCTGAAAAAAGGACTAAGTAGTAGACCACGTTGTTCTAAATACGTGATGCAATCTTCGAGAGCGTTATTAGATTGAAAGCTGTGAGTTAGATTTCAAGAATGCCTTTAAGAAGTTGAAGAAAGTAGTATCAACAGCTTACAAGGTCTTGTAATAGAGGAGGTGAATTCAGAGAATGAACCAGTAATCGATTGGACTGAGATCGGGAGATCTTGGCGGCCACAGAAACGTGACACGGCGGGAGGTAATTATGTCAAAAACTGTTATGTTAAATTACGTTAAACAGAAGATCGAAGTGGAGAGAGCACCATCTCCCTCCAAATGATTTCAGAAAGAGCATTTCTGTACGGATATCTGAAATCTAAAGTAATCTATTTAAACCACAAATTGCAACTGCCAAAAGATACCATTAAACGTCAGGTTCCACAGATTTCTCTTGCCACGGTACGTGCTTTTATGCTATCCATCATCTGCAGCATGTAAAATGTTCCGTAGAAAATTTGTGAAACATTAAAATGTTTTGCTTTCTGTTGCTTCTCTGTCCTTATTGGTTGTTTTCACCTTTCCTCTCAGTCTGTCTAGTGTGAGGGTCTGAATGGGTGAGTGTGTAGCGATCTGGCACTCGGTCCCACAGGTTTCGGATTCGAGTCCCGGCGGTGCCATTGATGTTTGTAATGGTCCCCTATGTCTGTAGAGTGCACAGAGCCCAATCAGATTTCTCACCCACATCATTCACAAATTGTATAAGGACAACTTAGCTCTAGGCACTGTGATGTGGCATTGTGTAGTAGTAGTAGTAGCCTGTGTAGCGCCGGCGATTTTCGTGTTACAGGTACTATTCCAATGCTGTTTATAGTCTTTCGCTACGGAGAAAACTTTCGAGATTTTGTCACTGTAAACGTAACATTTAGAGTTAAACAGTTGTTTTTTAAATGATCTTTGAATGCATGCTTCAAAATTACTTAAACAACTTTGTTCAATTTCTATGATAGTTAGCGTCTCATATATCGAGAAATTTTTTTTTATAAACACTTTGTGTATATATATGCACATCCAAATCATTAGATAAGAATTCTGAATTTGCATTCCTTATCAAATATTTAATCTAAATTTATAATGCATTCAGATTTAAGATTGTGTTATTGTAATGGGTATGCTTAGTAATTAAACACAATGACTCTTTTAAATGTTATTTAACTGTTCAATGCTATAGGGATAGTAATACAGGAAGGACATGTTAAAGAAAATGTCTAGACAACATAATTATAAAAAGTAATGCTTTGAAATGATTTTTAAAACAATGCACAATTTTAACAATGATCATTATGGTTTTCAATGCCATTTTACGGTAGTTGATTGTAAATAAAATATTTTTGATAGTCCTTTTGATATAAAATATTGTGTGCCTTTTAATGAATAAATTTTTAATTGCTAAACAGGATATTCAAATAGTCGCCTTTCAATGATTTAATGGATACATTTATTTTACCTTGATTTGTATATTTTAATATGTATTGAGTATTTTTTTGTTGAACAGTGATGGGCTTCATGTATGTGGTAGCCCACATGTATGAATAGTCCACCATTAGGCGATTAAGGCAGAATATTGTCTTCCAGGAGGACTTTTAAGGATAATTATCTGCATTTTTATGTCGTCTGAAAGAATACTCGAAAAAAATTACTAACTGCTAAATTAATGCAGCTGCTACTGCTACACTACACTAGACCACACCACACCATATCACTGTGTCTAGAGCTGAGTTGCCCCTTTACAGTTTGGCAATAATGTGAATGAGAAATCTGATTGGGCTCTGTGACGCTCTACAGTTATATAAGATCGGGACCTACAGTTTAAAGTGGATTCCGAACCACTACAAATATCCATGAACATCCGAACCCGAAATCTGTGGCACCAAAATAGCGTCACCAGGTCATTTTAATATCGTTATGAGATGCTTCACATATAATGCTAAATTAACAAGCAAATCTCCTTGTTTATGAAAGCAGTGACTGCAACGAGCGGCATCAGAGATTTCGAATCTGAGCCATTCTGCAAACTCGTTTCATACTGAACAACGAGTCGACAATTATAATGTATTTGCTTTTTGCAATAGAAATAGAGGGTAATATTTCTTGCAATCATTAATACACATATAGTTAACATGACAGCATTTTAAAGTTCAATTATTATAATACTTAAATTTTTAATTCAAAAGTCAATCGTAAGAATACTTTTGAAGGTAAACAGAAAATTAAAACTATTTTAAAATAAACTCATAAAATCGACAGCGTGACAGCTTGCATTAGAGTAAGCGAGCATAATGCTACTCTAAATCGTTTCAACACTGCTTCCTCATTTTCCAAATTAGTTAGCTAACTTGACAGCATACCAATTTCAATAGTGAATTTATCAAAGGTATATAAATTTGTTATTAAAAAACCAATTGTAAGAATACTTTCAGAAGTAAATGCAAACAATTTTAAAATAAATTCATTAAATCGACAACAAACGTTAGAATATATGACATAATTTTACTTTAAAGCGTTTACACACTGCTTCTTCATTATCCAAATTAGTGAGCTAAGTTGACAGTATGCCACTTTCAAAAGTGAATTTGTCAAAGATACGTAAATTTATTATTCAAAAATCAACCGTAAGAATACTTTTGAAAGTAAAAACAATTAATAAAACTCATAAAATCGACAGTATACTTCAGAGTTAGCGAACATAATTCTACTCTAAAGCGTTTTAACACTGTTTCTTTATTTCCCAAATTAGTGAGCTAAGTTGACAGTATGCCACTTTCAAAAGTGAGTTTGTCAAAAACATGTGTCGTGTCTCTTTAGGTATCACGCTGCACTTACAAGTTTATTTTTCTAAGTGAATTTTCATCATTATATTTTTTCAAATGTTTTGATGTTTGACATAAAAATGTAACAGTAAGATGTTTATGTAATAATAATCTTTAACAGCTAGAAAAACAAAAATAATTTTTCCCCCTTAAAGTTATTTGTTTCTTCGATATATTTAGAATGAAATAAAATAAACCAAATTAGGTATAAAGAAGGATTTTAAGGACAAGAATCACTGCTGAAATCGTTAATAATGGTTATTAAAGATCAGAAAGCAAGCCAACTAAACCGAAAACAATATTTATTTTTCAAAAATATGTTTCTGTGAATGAACTCTATATTAAACATATTTTCAAATGTAAGAATCTCTATTCATAACACATGAAAATTACATAGTTTACAAGTTTATTTATAGAACCGAGAACTTATGTATTTCTTTTGGGCGTATTTTTAATATTTTCTTGGGTAGAAATCTATATTTAAATGAACACAATCTACCGTAAGCCATTATTAAGATATTCCATCATCATTTTTTTTTTTTTACAATTTTCCAACATTTATAACGCTTTGAAGCCTACACATATCTTCACTTGTTAAAAATTTGATAACTGTTTTTCCTATTGTTAAAAGGCATGTTTATGTCAGGGTAGGACCATTAACTATGTTTACAGATAAAATCCCTCTGTTCTGCTCTAGCATATAAAGAACATGCTACATAACTTTGCAACTCAAGAGGTCCACTTTGCAAGAGTTAGTTTCAAAATTGGGGTGACAACACTGCCCTCGTGTGCACCCTGGATAATTTATTAACTGCTTTTCATATTGTTAAAAATCGTGCCTATGTCAAAGTAGGACTGTTAAATACTTTGGCAGATGTAGTCCTTCTGTTCTGCTTGAGCAAGTGATGAATGTTTTACGTAATTTCGCAACTAACTTTACGACTCTAGAGGCCGACTTTAGAAGGATTTGTTCTAAAATTGGGGTGACAAAATTGCACTGCCCTCGTATGCACCTTGGGTAACTTGTTAACTGTTTTTCATATTGTTAAAAGATATGCCTATGTCAGGGTAGGGCCGTTAAATACATTTGAAGATACAGACCTTCTATTCTGCTTGAGCAAATGATGAATATATTAGGCAACTTTGCAACCCTAGAAGTCGACTTCACAAGGGTTCGTTCCAAATTGAGGGGACAAAATTGCAGTACGCTCATGGGGCATCTTGGGTAATGTTGAAATTTGTACTTGTCAGCATCTCTAGTGGTGAATTATTTAACTTTAAAATATTTGGCATATTATTAAAAACATGTCATTATGCTTCTATATGTCTGCAGTTCTAGTAAAGGCAAAAATGAGTCTAAAGTCAAAATATATGACATTGAAAAACTACAACATTTAGCTAACAACATTTCGGCAGTTACATGGAAAACACGTTGCTTCTACGTGTCTGCAGTTCTAAGAAACTAAACTTTTTTTGTGGATATACAGTTGACTTCTTAAAAAAAAAAATCCTACCACTTGTAATAATTTACTTAAATATAAAGCATTCGCGAAGAACCCATTAAAAAATGTTTTTTTAAAATGCACATTAATTTGTAATTAAAACGCAAAAGCAGAAAAATATGTGATCTCTAATAAGCTGCTGATCAAACTTTATATGACTGAAATGATTTTAATAGACTTTAAAAGACTAACTCCTGAAGGGAAAAAAAACTCGCCACTTGTAATAATTTCCTGTTATATAACGTATTCGTTAAGAACCCATTAAAATGTTTTTTAAAATGCTCATTAAAATCATTAAAATTTGTTATTAAAACGCAAAAGTAGAAAGATATATGATCTCTAACAAACTGCTGACCAAACTTTATAAGACTGAGAAGAAAATGTGTTAATTTTCCTTCAAAATTATTTAAAAAATTTAGTTAAAACTATAACAATATAGATATATTGTTATCGACTGTAATTAATTGTAAATAATTCTGAAGGAAAATTAACACATTTTCTTCTCAGTCTTATAAAGTTTAGTTAGAAGCTTACTTTAAAAATACTTTGCAATTATCTGCTTTTATCGTATTTTAACAATTGAAAGCAGGAAACTTTCTGCAACGCATATTTTTTTTTTTTTTGTAAGCAGCAATAATTAATTCTGCTGAGCATTGTTAACATATAAAAAAACCCATTTCCAAATCTTGCAATGTCTTGCTGTTAAACAGCATGATAGTGCAAAAACTGATTTTTTTGCAACTAGCACCATTAAACGCGAATCGGGAAAAGAAACAAAAAGCAAATGCATCCTCAGAAAAAAAACCAAAAAAAAACCTGATTTTCATTCTGATGACATACATCCATGTGGTTTTTTGCAGAGTTTCGTCACAACATCATGCTAAAAAGAAAACATCATGAGTTATCATCATATGCATTCTAATAGGGAAAGTGCTGTCTCACCGCGGAAGTTGGAACTCGAACCAGAGGGTGGTTTATTTTGCTCACCCACGAAACCGCCAGTTTCTGTACCAGAATGCAAGAAGTTTACATTTTGGTGCATGACAACACCGCGCTCCGTTTTAGAAACACACTAAAACCTGGCGCCTTTGCAAATGTTGCGTAGTTTTAACCAAGGACTCGAATAAAGAATGAATAAAGAATAGCTGGGAAATTAGTTAAAGAGTTAAAACTTTAGGTTTTCCCAATGGGACAATAGTTAATGTTTTTCTTTTCCAGTTTCATCTTTATTGAAGTAATAAAGACTCAATTATGAATTAAGACATACAAAAGCAAACAGGTATAAGATATATTTTCTTAAAAAAGTGCGAACTAAAAGTGATTTGCCTATACTGACAAATTATACGTAATTCATGAACCGCTTTACAACAAATTTGTTTTTATCAATTTTACTAGGAATATCTCTCTCTCTCCACACACACACACACACACACACATGCATACATACATATATATATATATATATATATATATATATATATTATAATATAGATTAAATTATATAAAATATATAAATATATTAAAATATAGTTAATAAAACCTTTTACGTCACATTGGTTTTCAATAATTTTACTACGAAAATCTTTCTCTCTCTCTCTCTCTACGTATATATATATATGCCCACACACACACACACACACACACACATATATATATATATATATATATATATATATATATATAGTATAAAATACATTAAATTATATAAAATATATTGCATTATAATTAATAAACCTCTTTACATCAAATTTGATTTTACCAATTCTACTACGAAACACACACACACACACACACATATATATATATATAAATATGTAAAAGAATTTACAGAGCTATAGATAAAATATAGATAAAAAAAAAGCATTTTCACTGCATAAACCATTAAGTGTAAATTTTCATTTATCAGTAATTATAAATTTAATTAATTTTATATGCTATTTAGTTAAGTACAATTAAAGATTGAAGAAAGCACATTTTCTAGGTAAGTCTCAACGAGTTTGAATTACAAAACTTTAGAGACAATCATAATCGAAATGTATTCTCATTTTCCCTTTGTTTTGTTTAACGCTTTCGACCATGCAAGTGTATCATCTGTGAAACATATTCTATGTTTGGAAGTTTCAAAAAAGAAAAAGATCTATTACATTTTCGTTTTCAAACGAAACAAATTTAATAAAAAAGGCATTTCTGACTATTTTGTAAGCAACTCACGTAGGTATGAAAAGCTTTAAGTCGTGGTGAGGTTTTATTTTTTGTTTTTTTAATTCTTCTTAAATTAAATTCGAATTCAATTTAGTAACAGGAAGTAGAGTTTTACAGCGTTTTTTTATTGTAATTTTTGTATAGAATAAATTTACACAATTGAAAACATCCAAAATAATAATTTCAAAAATCTGTATTCTACAAGAATCGAGTTTGTGTACCATAATTTTTAGTAATATGCTTTTTTTAGAATAATTTAAAAGCCACTATTACATTATATTTTTTAAAAAGATAATTTAAAATTGGCTTTTTTTTTGTGGATATCATTATTACAAAATTCAAAATTCGCTATTTGCTTTAAAAATTATATAAATAAAGTTTCTTGCTCAAAGCGGTGAAAATTAAAATTTATTAAAAGCATCAAAATGTTTAAAATTACTAATAATTATAATTCACCAATAACAATCACCATACCAGGCACCCATACCAATACCAATACCAGTCACCAATACCATTACCATACCAGTCACCAATACCATTACCATACCAGTCACCAATACCATCCCAATCCCAATCACCACACCAATCACCAATACCATACCAATCCCAATAACCATACCTGTCACCAATACCAATCCATACCAATCACAATTTAATTTTTAACAAAAATTTATAATTATTAGTTATATGTAAACTAGTTGTTAGTGTTACATGAGTTTAGGAATGCGCTTATTAGATAAACTATTTATTTATACAACTGTAGCATATTATTACACCCTAATTGTTTTGAATACAAATACATTTTTTAAGTTCTGATATCACATCAGTATAAAATAAGGTAGTACTACACATGATCACAGCAAACTAAAATTTAGCAGTATCATCTTTATTTTAATCAGTTTAAACTTGATCATTTAAATTTTTATATCTTAAAATATGCAACAAGAAAATTATTAAATCAGGAAAGTGTCTACATCATAATTTATAACTTCCGTATAAATATTGTCATGCTATCATAAATAATTTTGCAACCTATCCATATTTTAAAAAATAACTCGTATGTTAATTACTGATCTTTCTTGTAAGATTGGATGACTAACGATTTTTTTTCTAAGTCATTTTTGATGTACTATTCAAAAGTAAACATAATTTAATTCGAAATTCAAAATAATAATAATAACGAATAATAATGAACGTAAACAAATGAATTTATGTAATAATGTTAATAATGTTGTTATATAATAATTATGTTATATAATAATATTATATAATAATTGTAAGTAAGTAATGTTTTGTTTATAGTTCTAGAGTTGAACTACATTGCACAAAATGTTATTTTTTTATAAAATGATTTGCTATGTATTCATATTGTAAGAGAATTTATTACATATTCATGTATAAAAAGCTTTAAATATATTTTAAATACACTTAAAATAAACAAATTAAAGTGAGCAATTTGAAGTTAAAAAGAGTTCAATTCCCTTATTGGAATGTGTTTCAATTAAAATTAAAAAAAAAAAAAAATTAACAGATATCATGATTGTGCATTGTGATACATATTATCGTTATGAAAATGTTAAATAATTACATAACAATAAATAACAATTACCTTTTTGGAAATTCAAAGATTTTTTTGTATACTTTGTAAATCAAAAATTATTTGATACTTAAAAATATATAAAACACTACTATGTTTAATATTAATTCATGCAATTCAGTAAAAAACATAAATAACTTATTATTGTGGACTAATGAAATTTATTTAATTTTTCATTTAATAATTACATTATAGATGGCGCCACGTAACGTACGATTTGTGAGAATTTTGCCATTATTTTTTGTATAGAAAATTCATTCAATGTTTATACTTATTTTTAAAACTATTATTTTATTGCTTTATAAATTTATACGGTAATAAAATGGTACGTCATAAAAAATTCTAGCAGGTAGGATACAACGTTATTTTAATATTTCATTTATCCATGTTGAAACAAAATCTAAATAAAAAATAGATAATTATAATCAAGATAATTACTTTAGAAACAGATGTTCAACATATTAATTAAGTTTAAAAAAAAAATTTGATCAGTGAACGAGTGAAACAACTGAATTTAATTTTAAATATGAACGCAACCATAATATTTTCAACTATAAAAAAATTATAATTATTATAAAATACGAACATAATAATTCTAGAAAATTTAGATAAATCAAATATTGAATATTGTAAAACAATTAAATTTTGAGAACAATATTGAAAATTAATTGAAAGTAATTGAAATCTTATTGATCAACTCAACATTATTTACAAATATCATTCACCATAAGATTGTAAATTTAAATATGGCTGGTAAAAATTCTGAACTTCATAAAAAAAGAGAATCATGTGATTAAATTATTTGAAGCAATACAGTTTATTTTTGTATAAAAATACGAATTCACAAAGGATTTGACAAATAATTTTTGTTGAATTACATTATGAAATTATGATGATATATTTTAATTAATCGAAATTGAAATTATTTAATCAGTTAGGAATAATTACAAAAATTTAAGTGAAAACGCAATTTATTAAGGAAATTTCAAAAACTTCAATGGGTCAGATAATTCAATTTTGGTACGTTTAAGCTGTGCTTTTAATTAATTGAAAAATCAGAAATTTTTTTTTTATTTACTGTTAGATGAAGCTAAAAGCTATAAAAAGAAAAATTTGAAATTTTTTTGCAGTTTATAAGTTTTAAGAAGTAATTGTAATAAATATATTGAAACAAACGTATTTACAAATGAATAATTTTATTCAAATTCATTTTATTTACTCAAATATTCGTTAGATGGCGCCACAAATTTAATAAATGTTTTTTTTCTTAATTGATGATTTTGCTATATCATGACTGATTTTTTTTACTAACCTCAAAATGGAATCAAAGCTTAAAACCACCTTATATAGTCTATTTTCTTTAATTGCATTATCCATTTTGTATTTTTTTTTCATTTCATTCATTTGTTCATCGTTCCGGTTCATCTTAAAGAAATTTTTTTTTTCTCAGGCAATATTCTTATTATTCTTATTTATATATATATTTATATTTTTTTCTCCATGTCAAGCATTTTCTCTAACTTTTGTTATTCATATTTTTTATATCCAAATTTTTTATTTCATTTTAAATCGAACAGATGATCGCTTCGCGATCAGTTACTCTTCTAAACCATCCAACCTAGTAGTAGTCCAATAAATAGAGTTTAATATTTACCATATCTGTTCATCTTTTTAAATTATGAAATTATCAAAATAAAAATGAACAGATATATGTATAAGCTATTTCAAATTTCATAATTTGGATACAGCTTATGAATCAAAATTATCCAAAAATTTCCCTAGTTAATTAATAAAATAAATACATATTTATGAATGTTACTTTATATAAAAGATTTCACAAATATTGAAGATATTTTACGAAGAATTATAATATTTATTGTATTGATACACAAACAACAAACTTTATTGATTTGTTGCAGACCTGTCCAATCCACAAGGAATGTGCATAAAAAAAGGGGGGGATGATATTTTGATATCCTCTTTAAATTCTCTGATTTTCAATAAAGAAAAGAGTTATTTTATTGTTATGGCTACTTTTGGTACAATCTGTACATTGACATTCAAAATGACAAGAACCTGCAGTATTTTTACAATAATACCTAATTATGTCGATAACAAAACTAATACCAGTTTTGTTAGACAATGTTTCAAAAGTGCATTAACCTCTCTTTGTCAACATATATTTGCAACATAATTTGTGAATAAACTCCTATGGTCATGAGTATAAAGAAAATAAAACATATATTACATATACAGAGCCGGATTAACTTACTTTAGGTCCTAGACATTTTCTTCTTAGCTGATCCCTTTTTTCTCCCGCAAGAAATATAGCACATAAATAAAATAAAACAATCAATAAAACAAAACTAAATAATGTGGAAACCTAAGGCAAATCTTAACTTTTTATTAATAAAAAATATTTAATACGCAACAATAAAATGAAAATTTTTTTCTTAAATATCTGGCAAAAGTTGTTATATAGTAATAATATTACCTTAAAATATTTATTGTTTAATTTAATCTTTTTGGTTAATATTTAAATAATATATTTTAATATATTAAAAAAAATTCTAAATTATTGGGAGTTTTACTTTCAACAAGTAATATATATATATAAAAATTTTAAAGTCAATTCCTATTTTTTTTCACTATATTGCAGAAAGAGCTTTATAAATAATTTTCACTCATTTTTTTAAGTTTATGTGGCGACATCTATTGGGAGATATACACAACTTAAAAAAAATCTAAAAATTAATTAAATTTAATTACTGAATTAATATTTGAAAGTGTCATCAAGTGTCATCCATTACAGATTAAAAAAAAATGTATTTGAACTTGAGTGGATGAATAAAAAGTATTTTATGAACAATTGAAAATTTGAACAAGATATATATAGGGAGAGTGTGAGCTAATAAAAGGAATTGAATAAAAGAAACATAATAACACATTCCCTTTAGATTTTAAATATGAACAATAACCATTTTTAATTCATAGGATGTTAATAGTGCACGCTGTTAATATTATTCTCATCGCCACAAAAAATTCTAAATTAGATTTTAATTAGAAATTAGATTCTAAATTATATTTTTTAATAAGAACACATTTTTTTAGATTTTAGAATTCGCACTAACCATATAAAAAGCAATATCTTTTTGTTTAGTAGTATATTATATACAGTTATCCAACAGAAAAGTAAACTATCTTATTTACAAATCTTTTCAAAATAGGCAGTTTGCCTGGGCCCTTCTAAAAATCGGATCCTAGGACCTAGATATTTGTCTCATTTGTATATGTGATGATCCGACCCTGTACATATATTACAAGGTATGGTATATAACCATTTCACAGATAAAAATTTTAGATAAATTTCTCACAACATATTTCTAACTGTTTTGTTTAAGAAAATATTATGATTCTGCACACAAAGACTGGTTTGTTAAAGAAAATAATATTGCAACCATTGAAAAGTTTCAAATTTTTTTTTTTCAATGATATATTGCGCAGGTTTGGAAAAATTTTTAAGCACAAGCAACAACCGTGTTAAGAATACCTCATAACTGGACGTTCTTCAGAATTATAAAATCTATTTAGATTTTAATTTGATGGTCTGTATGAGTGTGGTCACAGGTGAGAAAGATGAGCTATAATAAGTCATATAGATATAATAGTAGATATGTATATTTATATATATATATCACTCTAGGATGAAGAATAGAAAGGGAACTATGCTTAAATGATGGTGAATAGCTTATTATGATACAATGCAATGTTAAATTTCATTTTGCTATAATAACTAACCCTTTTGTGTGTTAGATGTGTTATTAGATATATGTACTAAAGTGTTTTTGTTAAATAATTATGTATTAAATTGTGTCTTTTAGATATGTTTATTAGGGAGTTTTTGCATACCGTAAGTTAGTTACCGTAGGACGTCCGTTAGCATTTTTCTCCCTAGCGCGCATGCTCATAGGAAACTGACCATGCGCGCTAGGGAGAAAAATGCTAACGGACGTCCTACGGTAACTAACTTACGGTATGCAAAAACTCCCTATTAAAGATAAAACGCACAGTCTGTTTTTACTATTTTACATAAAATATTCTCCTAGACACCAAATGAACCGAAAGGGAACGATGCTTAAATGATGGTGAATAGCTTATTATGATACAATGCAATGTTAAATTTCATTTTGTTATAACAACTATCCCTTTTGTGTGTTAGATGTGTTATTAGATATATGCATTAAAGTGTTTGTGTTAAATAATTATGTATTAAATTGTGTCTTTTAGATATGTTTATTAAAGATAAAACACACAGTCTGTTTTTACTATTTTATATAAAATATTCTCCTAGACGCCAAAAGAACAGAAAGGGAATGATGATTAAATGATGGTGAATAGCTTGTTGTGATACAATGCAATGCTAAATTTGGTATTGTTATGTTAATTAACCTTTTTGTGTGTGTAAATGTGTTATTAGATGTATGTATTAATTTGTGTCTTTTAGATGTGCGTATTAAAGATAATGGAAAACGCAGGCCGATTTTTAAATTTTTTACGTAAAATATTCACCAAATAGACACCAAAAGTAGTCTCCTAAATATATAAATTACATTACAGAACATTTTTACAAAATAACTGATTTTAAACGAAATTTAAAAGTTTGACGTAATGAAACTTAGATGAGGATGATACCACTACTTAGCATAGAACTTTCAGGACATCAATATTTATGGAAATTATTGTTATGTCGTTAAGGCTCGATCGAAATTTTTTTTTTCCGATTTCCTATTTTAAAATGGGGTGAAACTATCGGATCGGCCTTCGTACGCTTTCGTAATCTTAATCCAATAAAATTTGTCTGGGAGATATTGGATCGATAGATATGAAATCGAACTCAAAATACGTCATTACTCTCATTTTGGGTAGACGTTCTAAGAAATGACTACGAATCTACGACGACAGTCCTGTAAGAATTCTGAGCATTATATTCTAAGTGGATACCATGATTAATTTTATTTATTAAGCGAAATAATTGATATTATTTTTTATTAAAAAAGTACTTTAAAATATTAATATTTAATTATGTGTGTGTTAATAGAAAATTACATATTTTAGTTAAGAAATATTTAAGGGATCTAATATTTACTTAAAAGAGCTTTTACATGCATTACTCTTTCTTCTACTAATTCTACATTACTACTTCCTTATTCTAACTCTGCATTACTCACTTTTGTATTTCTGTACTTTTGGTGTCTAGGAGAATATTTTACATAAGATGGTAAAAAAACCCGACTGTGCGTTTTCCATTATCTTTAATACACACATCTAAAAGATGCATTTTAATACATAATAATTTAATACAAATACTTTAATACTTACAGCTAATAACACATCTAACACACAAAAAGGTTAATTAATATAACAAAATAAAATCTTACATTGGATTGACAATAAGCTATTCACCATCAAGTAAGCATCTTTCCCTTTCTGCTCTTTTGGTGTCTAGGGGAATATTTTACGTATAATAATAAAAAAAACGGACTGCATTTTCATGAGATTGCATTTGGAAAGGGAGCGATGCTTAAATGATTGTAAATATCTTATTGCATTATAATGCAAGGTTAAATTTTTTGTTATATTAATTAAGCTTTTTGTGAGTTTTATGTGCTATTAGATGTAATTAAAGTATTTGTATTAAATTATTATGTATTAAAGTGTGCCTTTTAGATGTGTGTATTAAAGATAATGGAAAACGCACAGTCGTTTTTTTAATTTTTTATGTTATGACACCAAAAGAACAGAAAGTGGCAGTAAGTAGTTGTCAGTGAAATCCATCTGTTGATAGTACTAGTTACGCCATCTGTTAGAAATCTGCGTAACTAAGTCTTTTATCAATCCATGAAACCTGATATTAAAAAAATATAATTGTTTAAAATAAATTGTTAAAATTTTTTTTTAAGTTAAACAATTAACAATATTATAAAAACTGCGACATTTTACAAATATATAAGAGATACGCAGTTTAAGTTTTTATATTAAAAAGATTTAATTAATCTTCTGTAAATATTTCGAAAGAATATGTTTTTTTAATTAAATTTATCTTGTAAGTCCCACCAATAAAATTTCAAAAAAGCCAGAAACAGTAGTAATTTTAATAAATTTAATCATATTAAGAACGCATTAAACAATTAATGCGAACTCTAAGGACCTTAATGGCTAAAAAGTTAATCTCTTTAAAAAATTTTCTCGTCATACAGCAACTAAAATTATTTTTTTCTTATCTTAACTAAGTATTATCTTTAAGAAGAAGAAAAAAACGTCGTTTAAAAGAGAAAAGTAAGTACCAAAAGAACTAATTAGCTTTAGCAAGCAGATTCTTTTAAATTTGAAATAAAAATTGCAACTAAATTTAAAACTGAGGCAGTCGTATTGTGACTGCATTCTTTTAACGAAATCTGTAATCACCAACCTGCATTTTTTCTTTTTTTTTTATGAATACCTTTTTATGAATCAAACTACAAATTTCTTTGTTACGAAAATGAAAAGTGATTGGATGAGAGTAAAAAAAATTTAAAAATTTTTTTTTTTTAATATTTAGATATCCTTGAAGCGATAGGAGAGAATGGAGTCATAGAAAATTAAAAGAATAAAAAAAAAAAAAAAAAAAGTTTATCTTCTTTACGTTCTTATATTTTATTCAAATATGCTTTTTTCCCATGCATTTTAACAGTGAACGAAATCATTTAAAATTTCTTTTAAAAATGAATACCTTTTTAAAAGTATTCTATGAAGCATATAAATTCATTCATAAGCTGAAAATAAAAAATGACAATTGCATATCCGAAAAAAAAAATTCTTTTAAAGAGAGAAAAATTCCTTTTAATACATAAAAAAGTAGTTAATGGCATTGTATTTTGTGTTAAAATAATAAACTTGATAGCATTTTGTCATCCAATACAAAATAAATGACATCTTTAAAAAAAAACGAATGAAGATTAAAATAACTGCAATTTATATTTTTATAACTACATGATATTTTGATTTAAGTAATCAACCAAAATTTTGGTGTGCTGCAAGTATTTACCCTTCTTTATTTGAAAAGGAAGGATGCTTAAATAATGGTGAATAGCCTATTGTGATACAATGCAATGTTGAATTTCGTTACGTTGTGTCTAGGAGAATATATAACATAAAAAAAAAATAAAAAAAAAATGACTGTGTGTTTCCCATTACTTTTAATGCACACATGCAAAGCACACATTTTAATACATATTTATTTAACACAAACAATTTGTTGTTGCTGTTATTTATCTCTGAACTATCTAGCAGGGCTAGACAATTCCCAAGAATCCGAAAATGTCTAAAAAGTCTAAAAACAAACAATTTAATGCGTACATTTAATAACACATCTAACATATACAAAGCCTGATTAATATAACAAAATAAAATGTAACATTTAATTGTATAACAATAAGCTATTCACCATCATTTAAGCATCATTCCTTTCTGTTCTTTTGGTGTCTAGGGGAATATTTAACATAAAATTTTTTTTTAAAAACCGATAGTATGTTTTCCTTATGTTTAATACATAATAATTTAATACAAACACTCTAATACGTACATCTAATTACACATCTAACACGCAGAAAGGTTAATTAATACAAACAAAATAAAATTTAACATTGCATTGTATAACGATGAACTGTTCACCCTCATTTAAGCATCCTACCTTTCCAAATGCAGAAGGGTACATACTCATAACACACAAAAATTTGCTTTTGTACTCAAATCCAAATACACTGAAGTGACAAAAGTCATGGGATAGCAATATGCAAATTTTCAGATGGCACTAGCATCGCGTAGAACAGGTATAAATGCGCAGTGCTTTCGCAGAGCTTTCATTTCTGTTCAAGTTATTCATGTGAAGAGGTTTTGACGTGATGATGACCGCACAACGGAATTAACAGACTTTGAACGCGGAATGTTAGTTGGAGCTAGACGCATGGGTCATGCCATTTCAGAAATCGTTAGGGAATTCAACATTCCCAGAACCACTGTGTCAAGAGTGTGCCGAGAGTATGAAATTTCAAGCATAACATCCCACCATGAACAGCGCAGTGGTCGATCGCCTGCACTTAAAGACCGAGACCGGCGACGTCTGCAAAGAGTCGTAAATTCTAACAGACAAGCAACACTGCGTCAAATAACCGCAGAAATCAATGTGGAACGTACAAGGGACTTGTCTGTTAGAACTGTGCGGAGAAATTTGGCTTTCTTGGGCTATTCCAGCAGAAGACTGACTCGAGTGCCTTTACTGACAGAACGACATCGCTTGCAGCGACTCTCGTAGGCACGTGAGCATATCGGTTGGTCCCTAGATGAATGGAAAACCGTGGCCTGGTCCGATGAGTCACGATTTCAGTTGGTAAGCGCTGATGGCAGGGTTCGAGTGTGGCGCAGACCCCACGAAGCCATGGACCCAAACTGTCAGCCATGCACTGTTCATGCTGGTGGTGGCTCCGTAATGGTGTGGGCTGTTTTTTTTCATGGCACGGACTTGGTCCTCTGGTGCGACTGGACCAAACATTGACTGGAAATGCT
Organism: Caerostris darwini; assembly: GCA_021605075.1. NCBI lineage: Eukaryota > Metazoa > Arthropoda > Arachnida > Araneae > Araneidae > Caerostris > Caerostris darwini. The sequence goes on from BPLQ01013178.1 coordinate 89,812, forward strand.
TATGTTCAGCTACTTGGAGATCACTTGCAGCCATTCATGGACTTCATGTACCCAAACAACGATGGGATTTTTATGGATGACAATGCGCCATGTCACCGGGCCACAACTGTTCGCGATTGGTTTGAAGAACATTCTGGACAATTCCAACGAATGATCTGGCCACCTTGATTGCCCGACATGAATCCCATCGAGCATTTATGGGACATCATCGAGAGGTCTGTTCGTGCACAAAATCCTGCACCATCAACGCTTTCACAATTATGGACGTCTATCGAGACCAGCATGGCTCAATATTCCTGCAGAAGACTTCCAACGACTTGTTGAGTCCATGTCACGTTCGAGTTGCTGCACTTCGCCGGGCGAAAGGAGGGCCGACACGATATTAATAGGTATCCCATGACTTTTGTCACTTCAGTGTAACATGTATTTATAAAAATATATATTGGAGTTATTTTAACTCTTAATATTCATTCGTTTTTTTGAAAGATTTCATTTATTTAGTACTTGTTGTCAAAATGCTATCAGGTTTATTCTTTTAATACAAAATAGAATGCTATTAACTATTTTTTTAAGTATTAAAATGATTTTTTTTCTTTCTTTAAAAGAAACTTTTTATTTTTATTTCCGGATATGTAATTGTCTTCTTTATTTTCAGCTTATGAATAAATTTAAACACTTCAAAGACTACTTTTAAAAGATATTCATTTTTAAAAGAAATTTTAAATGATTTTGTTTACTCTTAAAATGCACGGGAAAGAAAAAACATCTTTGAATAAAATATAAGAACGTAAAGGAGATAAACGGTTTTTTTTATCCTTTTAATTTTCTATAACTCTTTTCTCTCCTATCGCTTGAAGGGTATCTAAATATTAAAAAAATTATTTTTTTCTCTCATCCAATCACTTTTCATTTTGAAAACAAAGAAATTTGTTGTTTGATTCATAAGAATGTATTCATAAAAAGTAAGAATGCGTGTTGGTGAGTACAGATTTCGTTAAAAGAAAATAGTCACAATACGACTGCCTCAGTTTTAAATTTATTTGCAATTTTTATTTTAAATTCAAAAAAATCTGCTTGCTAAAGATAATTAGTACTTTTGGTACATACTTTTCTCTTTTGAAGGACATATTTTCTTCTTCTTAAGGATATTACTTAGTTAAGATAAAAAAAAAAAAAAAGAATTTTAGTTGCTGTATGAGGAGAAATTTTTTTGAGGAGATTAACTTTGCAGCCATTAAGGTCCTTAGAGTTCGCATTAATTATTTAACGTGTTCTTAATATGACTAATTTTATTAAAATTACCACTGCTCCTGGTTTTTTGAAATTTTATTGGCGTGACTTGCAAAATAAATTTAATTAAAAAAGCATATATTATAAAATATTTACAGAAGTTTAGTTAAATCTTTTTAATATTAAAACTTAAACTGCATATTTCTTATATATTTGTAAAATGTCGTATTTTTTATGATATTGTTATTGTTTAACCGGAACAATTTATTTTAACATTTTCTTTAGTATCAAGTTTTATCTATTAGGTAAAACATTTAGTTATGCAGTTTTCTAACAGATGCCGTCTCTAGTATTATTAACACGAGTTTAATATGAGAACTACTTCATGCCACTCGACTCGTAGTGACGAGCGGCGAGGTTCGAATCTTATGGCTCATAACTGCCTATATGTGCGATTAGATTAAAGAAAAACTATAAAACTCACACTAAGCAGTCACCTTGCATAGTTAAGGAACAGATATCTACTATCACTATTTCAAACGAGACTCCTTGTTTATGAAACCAGTGACTGCAACATGTTATCTCACATGTGTAACGAAAAATATTGATAATAAAACCGACTGTATGTTTTCCTTATCTTTAATACATAATAATTTAATGCAAATACTCTAATACATAAATCTAATAACACATCTAACACAAAAAAGGTTAATTATTATAATAAATAAAATTTAACATTGCATTGTATCACAATAATATATTCACCATCGTTTAAGAATCGTCCCCTTTTCAAATGCAGAAGGTTAAATGCTCATAACATACAAAATTTTTGGCCGTGTACTTAAATGAAAATATAACGTAATTATAAAAACATAAATTGGAGTTATTTTAACTCTTAATATTCATTCATTTTTTCAAAGATGTCATTGGTTCAGTACTTGTTGAAAAATGCTATCAAGTTTATTCTTTTAATACAAAATACAATGCCATTAACTGCTTTTTTAAGCGTTAAAAGGATTTTTTTCTCTCTTTAAAAGAAATTCGTTTTTTTTTTATTTTCAAATATGCAATTGTCTTCTTTATTTTCAACTTATGAATGAATTTAAACGCTTCAAAGAATGCTTTTAAATAGGTATTCATTTTTAAAAAGAAATTTTAAATGATTTTGTTCACACTTAAAATGCATGGGAAAGAAAAAACATCTTTGAATAAAATATAAGAACGTAAAGGAGATAAACGGTTTTTTTTTAATCCTTTTAATTTTCTATAACTCTTTTCTCTCCTATCGTTTGAATAATATCTAAATATTCAAAAAATCTTATTCAAAAATGTTTTTTTCTCTCATCCAATCACTTTTCATTTTGGAAACAAAGAAATTTGTAGTTTGATTCATAAAAATGTATTCATGAAAAAAAAAAAAAATGCATGTTGGTGATTACAGACTTCGTTAAAAGAAAGTAGTCACAATACGACTGCCTTAGTTTTAAATTTAGTTGCAATTTTTATTTTTAAAATTCAAAAAATCTGCTTGCTAAAGCTAATTAGTGCTTTTAGTACTTACTTTTCTCTTTTGAAGGACGCATTTTTTTCTTCTTCTTAAAGATAATATTTAGTTAAGATAAAAAAAATAACAATTTTAGTTGCTGTATGAAGAGAAATTTTTTTGAAGAGATTAAGTTTTACGCCATTAAGATCCTTAGAGTTCGCATTACTGATTTGTTCTTAATTTTATTAATTTTATTAAAATTAGTACTGCTTCTGTCTTTTTGAAATTTTATTGGTGTGATTTACAAGATAAATTTAATTAAAGACACATATCTTTTTGAAATATTTACTGAAGACTTATTAAATATTTTTAATATAAAAACTTAAATTGCGTATTTCGTATATGTTTGCAAAATGTTGCTATCTTTATGATACTGTTATTGTTTCACAGGAACAATTTATTTTAATGTTTTCTTTTGTATTAAGTTTCATCTGTTAGGTAAAATATTTAGTTACGCAGTTTTCTAACAGATGGCCCCACTAGTATTATTAACAGGAAGATAATGCTGACAACTACTTCATGTCACTCAACTGTTTACATGCGCAGCAAGCATGTAGGAGGGACGAGGTTTGTATCCGATGGCTCTAGTTTCAGAAGTAACTGCCCATATGTGCTATTGAATTACAGAAAATCGGAAGAAGTTCCCACTAAGCAGTCAATCTATATAGTTGAGGAACTCACATACACTTTCATTATTGCAAACGAGCCTCCTGGTTTCTGAAACCAGTGATTGAAACATGTTACCACACATGTGTAACGAAAAAAATTAATAAAACCGACAAAAGGGATGTTTTCCTTTTCTCTAATACATAATAATTTAATACACAGACTCTAATACATACATCTAATAACACATTTAACACAAAAAAGGTTAATTAATATAACAAAAGAAATTTAACATTGCATTGTATCAGAATAAGCTATTCTTCATTATTTAGGCTTCATTCCCTTTCCAAATGCAGAAGTCCATGATGTAGAAGTGGTAAATGCTCATAAAACACAAAAATTTTAGTTTAGTACTCAAATCAATATATCATGTAGTTATAAAAACATAAATTGGAGTTATTTTACCTCTTAATTTTCATTCATTTTTTCAAAGATGTCATTTATTTAGTAATTGTTGAAAAATGCTATCAAGTTTATTCTTTTAATACAAAATACAATGCAATTAACTACTTTTTTAAGTATTAAAAGGATTTTTTTTCTCACTTTAAAAGAAATTCATTTTTTTTATTTTTCGATATGCAATTGTCTTCTTTATTTTCAGCTTATGAATGAATTTAAACGCTTCAAAGAATATTTTTTAAAAGATATTCATTTTTAAAAAAAATTTTGAATGATTTTGTTCACTGTTAAAATCCATGGAAAAAAAAAAACATATTTGAATAAAATATAAGAACGTAAAAAAGATAAACGTTTTTTTTTCTCTTTTCCTTTTAATTTTCTATGAAACTATTCTTTCCTATCGCTTGAAGGATATCTAAATATTAAAAAAAATGTTTTTTTTCTCATCATCCAATCACTTTTCATTTTAGAAACAAAGAAATTTGCAATTTGATTCATAAAAAGAAAAAATGCTTGTTGGTGATTACAGATTTCGTTAAAAGAAAGTAGTCAAGTAAAAAGAGAAAGTACTGCGTTTAGTTTTAAATTTAGTTGCAATTTTTATTTTAAATTCAAAAACTCTGTTTGCTAAAGCTAATTAGTTCTTATAGTACTTACTTTTCTCTTTTGAAGGAAACATTTTTTTTCTTCGTCTTAAAGATAATACTTAATTAAGATAAAAAAGAAAAAGTTTAGAGTTCGCATTAATTATTTAATGTGTTCTTAATATGATTAATTTTATAAAAATTGCTGCTGTTTCTGGCTTTTTTGTAATTTGATTGGTGTGAATTACAAGATAAATTTAATTAAAAAACTCATTTTTTAAAAATTAATTACAGAAGATTACGTAAATCTTTTTAATATAAAAACTTAAACTGCGTATTTCTTATGTATTCGTAAAATACCATATTTTTTATAATACATCTGTTGTTTAAGCGGAACAATTTATTTTAACGTTTTTTTTTAATATCAGGTATCAGGTATTAGGCAAAAATTTAGTTATGTAGTTCTCTAACAGATGGCGTCACTAGTATTATTAATTGGACAAAACTGACTCAGTTCGTAACGCTCGATTCGTTGATTCAGCAAGTGCAAATTTTCAAATCTGCTATCGGCATTGCTATAGTCATATCTTTCAGAAACGATGATTTTGGAAACATGTGTAAAATCGTTACCTTTCTGTCGTTTTGGTGTAAAGGTAAATATTTTTGAAAAAAAAAATAAATAAAAACTGACAGTGCGTTTGTCATTATCTTTCATACAAACATCTAAAAGACACAATTTAATATAGAACTATTTAACACAAATACCTTAATACATACATTTAATAACACATCTAACACACAAGTGGCTATTTAATATTACGTTATAAAATTTAATATTGCATTGCATCACAATAAGATATTCAACATCATTTAAGCATCGTTCCTTTTTCAAATTCAGAAATCCAAAGGGTAAATGTTCATAACACGCAAAAATTTGGTTGTTTACTTAAATCGAAATATCAACTAGTTATAAAAACATAAATTGGAGTCATTTTAACTCTTAATATTCATTCATTTTTTCAAAGATGTTATTTATTTAGTACTTATTGATAAAATACTATCAAGTTTATTCTTTTAATACAAAATACAATGCCATCAACTACTTTTAAAAATATTTAAAGGCTTTTTTTTTCTCTTTTTAAAAGAAATTCATTTTTTATTTTCTCAATTGTCTTTTTTATTTTCAACTTATGAATGAATTTAAACGCTTCAAAGATTATTTTTAAAAAGGTATTCATTTTTAAAAGAAATTTTAAATGATTTTGTTCACTGTTAAAATGCATGGAAAAAAAAAACATATTTGAATAAAATATGAGAACGTAAAGAAGATAAACGTTTCTTTTTTTTATCCTTTTAATTTTCTATGATTCTTTTCTCTCCTATCGTTTGAAGGATATCTAAATATTAAAAAAATATTGATTTTTTTTTGTCATCCAATTACTTTTCATTGCGGAAACAAAGAAATTTGAAGTTCGATTCATAAAAAGATATTCATAAAAAGAAAAAATGCTTGTTGGTGATTACAGATTTCGTTAAAAGAAAGTAGTCACAATACCACTGCCTCAGTTTTAAATTTAGTTGCAATTTTTATTTTGAATTAAAAAAATCTGCTCGCTAAAGCTAATTAGTTCTTTTAGTACTCACTTTTCTCTTTTGAAGGACATATTTTTTTCTTTTTCTTAAAGATAATACTTAGTTAAGATAAAAAAGAAAAGAAATTAAGTTGCTGTATGAAGAGAAATTTTTTTGAAGAGATTAACTTTTCAGCCATTAAGGTCCTTGGAGTTCGTAGTAATTATTTAACGTGTTCTTAATATGATTAATTTTATTAAAATTACTACTGTTTGTGGCTTTTTTAAAATTTTATTGGTGTGACTTGCAAGATAAATTTAATTAAAAAAACATATTTTTTTAAATATTTGCAGAAGATTAATTAAATCTTTTTAATATAAAAACTTAAACTGCGTATTTCTTATATATTTGTAAAATGTCGTATTTTTCATAATATTGCTATAGTTTAACCGGAACAATTTTTTTAACGTTTTTTTTTAATACCATGTTTCAGGTATTAGGTAAAATTTTAGTTATGCAGTTTTCTAATAGATGGCGTCACTAGTATTATTAAGAGATGGATAAAACTGACAACTACTTCATGTCGCTGGACTCGTTGCTACTTGTACAGCAAGTGTGCAGGAGGGTCGAAGTTCGAATCCATTGGCAAGCATTATAATATTGTTATTGGTTAGCTGGCATAATTTATTTTAATGTTTTTTTATTATCTAATTTTTAAATATTTTTTTATTGAAAAAAAACCCCATATATATTTTTACAATATTTACAGAAGTTTAATTAAACCTATTTAACATAAAAACTTAAACTGCATATTTCGTATATACTTTAAAAATGTCGTATTTTTTACAATATTGTTATATAGTTTAATCCAAACTATTTATTTTAGTGTTTTTTTTAAATTTCAGGGTTCATCTATTAGGTAAAAAATTTAGTTATGCAGTTTTCTAACAGATTGCGTAACTAGTGTTAGTAACAACTGAATAAGATTGACAACCAGATTGATGGTTATATTGGCAGCAAGGGTCCGCAGTGTCGAGGTTCGAATCCGCTGGCAGTATTGTTGAAATCGCTGCTTTCAGAAACGAGAAAAATCGATGGTGTAACTCGTATTTTATAAGTAACTACGTGTGTTTAGATGTGTGTATTGAAGATAATGAAAACACACGGTCGGGGTTTTATTTTTTATCTTAAATATTCTCCTAGACACCAAAAGAATAGAAAGAAAAGATGCTTAAATGACGGTGAATAAACGGAATTTTTTTCCATTATCTTAAAAACACACATCTAAAAGACACACTTTAATACATAATTATTTAATACGAATACCTAATAACAAATCTTACACCAAATAAGGTTAATAAATACAACATTATAAAATTTAACATTGCATTGTATCACAATAAGAAATTCACCATCATTTAAGTATCGTTCCCTTTCCAAATACAGAAGGATAAATGCTCATAAAACACAGAATTTTTAGTTGTACACTTAAACCAAAATATCATGTATTTTAAAAAAAATAAATTGGAGTTATTTTAAATTTATACAATTTTTTCAAAGATGTCTTTTATTTAGTAATTGTTGATAAAAGGCTATCAAATTTATTCTTTTAATACAAAATACAATGCCATTAACTACTTTTTCAAGTATTGAAAAGATTTTTTTTTCTCTCTTTAAAAGAAATTATCATTTTTTATTTTCGGATATACAATTGTCCTCTTTATTTTCAGCTTATGAATGAATTTAAGCGTTTCAAAGACTACTTTTAAAAAGATATTCATTTTTAAAAGAAATTTTAAATGATTTCTTTCACTCTTAAAATGCAATATGAAAAAAAACAAAAAACATTTGAATAAATATAAGAACGTAAAGAAGATAAAAGTTTCTTTTTAACCTTTTAATTTTCTATGATTCTTTTCTCTCCTATCGCTTGAAGGATATCTAAATATTAAAAAAAAAAAAAAAAAAAAAAAAATTTTTCTCATCATCCAATCACTTTTCATTTTGGAAACAAAGAAATTTGAAGTTTGATTCATAAAAAGGTATTCATAAAAAGAAAAAAAAGCATGTTGGTGATTACAGATTTCGTTAAAAGAAAGTAGTCACAATACGACTGCCTCAGTTTTAAATTTAGTTGTAATTTTTATTTTAAAATTCAAAAAATCTCCTAGCTAAAGCTAATTAGTTCTTTTGGTACTTACTTTTCTCTTCTTTTTATATTAGTTCTTTTTTTTTTCTTCTTCGTAAAGATAATACTTAGTTAAGATTAAAAGAAAAAAAAAAAACGAATTTTAGTTGCTGTATGACGAGAAGATTTCTGAGGAGATTAACTTATCAGCCTTTTTAAGGTCCTTAGAGTTCGCATTAATTATTTAATGTGTTCTTAATTTGATTAATTTTATTGAAATTACTAGTGTTGCTGGTTTTTTTGAAATTTTATTGGCGTGACTTGCAAAATAAATTTAATTAAAAAAGCATATATTATAAAATATTTACAGAAGTTTAGTTAAATCGTTTTAATATTAAAACTTAAACTGCATATTTCTTATATATTTGTAAAATGTCGTATATTTTATGATATTGTTATTGTTTAACCGGAACAATTTATTTTAACATTTTCTTTAGTATCAAGTTTTATCTATTAGGTAAAACATTTAGTTATGCAGTTTTCTAACAGATGCCGTCTCTAGTATTATTAACACGAGTTTAATACTGAGAACTACTTCATGCCACTCGACTCGTAGTGACGTGCGGCGAGGTTCGAATCTTATGGCTCGTAACTGCCTATATGTGTGATTAGATTACAGAAAAACTACCACTAAGAAAAACAAAAAACTACCACTAAGCAGTCACCCTGCATAGTTAAGGAACTCATATTTACTTTCACTATTGCAAACGAGAATCCTTGTTTATGAAACCAGTGACTGCAACATGTTATCTCACATGTGTAACGAAAAATATTGATAATAAAACCGACTGTATGTTTTCCTTATCTTTAATACATAATAATTTAATGCAAATACTCTAATACATACATCTAATAACACATCTAACACAAAAAAGGTTAATTAATGTAATAAATAAAATTTAACATTGCATTGTATCACAATAATATATTCATCATCGTTTAAGAATCGTCCCCTTGTCAATTGCAGAAGGTTAAATGCTCATAACATACAATATTTTTGGCCGTGTACTCAAATGAAAATATCACGTATTTATAAAAACATAAATTGGAGTTATTTTAACTCTTAATATTCATTCATTTTTTCAAAAATGTCATTGGTTCAGTACTTGTTGAAAAATGCTATCAAGTTTATTCTTTTAATACAAAATACAATGCCATCAACTACTTTTAAAAATATTTAAAGGCTTTTTTTTCTCTTTTTAAAATAAATTCGTTTTTTTTTTAATATTTTCCGTCGTAATTCCCGTCGTGCGGTCATCATCACGTCAAAACCTCTTCACATGAATAACTTGAACAGAAATGAAAGCTCTGCGAAAGCACTGCGCATTTATACCTGTTCTACGCGATGCTACTGCCATCTGAAAATTTGCATATTGCTATCCCATGATTTTTGTCAGTTCAGTGTATTTGGATTTGAGTACAAAACCAAATTTTTGTGTGTTATGAGTATGTACCCTTCTGCATTTGTAAAGGTAGGATGCTTAAATGAGGGTGAACAGTTCATCGTGATACAATGCAATGTTAAATTTTATTTTGTTAGTATTAATTAACCTTTCTGCGTGTTAGATGTGTGATTAGATGTACGTATTAGAGTGTTTGTATTAAATTATTATGTATTAAACATAAGGAAAACATACTACCGGTTTTTAAAAAAAATTTTATGTTAAATATTCCCCTAGACACCAAAAGAACAGAAAGGAATGATGCTTAAATGATGGTGAATAGCTTATTGTTATACAATTAAATGTTACATTTTATTTTGTTATATTAATCAGGCTTTGTATATGTTGGATGTGTTATTAAATGTACGCATTAAATTGCTTGTTTTTAGACTTTTTAGACATTTTCGGATTCTTGGGAATTGTCTAGCCTGCTAGATAGTTCAGAGATAAATAACAGCAACAACAAATTGTTTGTGTTGAATAAATATGTATTAAAATGTGTGCTTTGCATGTGTGCATTAAAAGTAATGGGAAACACACAGTCATTTTTAAAAAAAATTTTTTTTATGTTATATATTCTCCTAGACACAACGTAACGAAATTTAACATTGCATTGTATCACAATAGGCTATTCACCATTATTTAAGCATCCTTCCTTTTCAAATAAAGAAGGGTAAATACTTACAGCACACCAAAATTTTGGTTGTTTACTTAAATCAAAATATCATGTAGTTATAAAAATATAAATTGCAGTTATTTTAATATTCATTCGTTTTTTTGAAAGATGTCATTTATTTTGTACTGGATGACAAAATGCTATCAAGTTTATTATTTTAACACAAAATACAATGCCATTAACTACTTTTTTATGTATTAAAAGGAATTTTTCTCTCTTTAAAAGAATTTTTTTTTTTTTCGGATATGCAATTGTCTTCTTTATTTTCAGCTTATGAATGAATTTAAACGCTTCAAAGAATACTTTTAAATAGGTATTCATTTTTAAAAGAAATTTTAAATGATTTCGTTCACTGTTAAAATGAATGGGGAAAAAAAAAACATATTTGAATAAAATATAAGAACATAAAGAAAATAAACGTTTCTTTTTTTTTTATCCTTTTAATTTTCTATGACTCTATTCTCTCCTATCGCTTGAAGGTTATCTAAATATTAAAAAAAAATATTTTTTTCTCTTATCCAATCACTTTTCATTTTGGAAACAAAGAAATTTGCAGTTTGATTCATAAAAAGGTATTCATAAAAAAAAATTTAAAAAAATCCATGCTGGTGATTACAGATTTCGTTAAAAGAAAGTAGTCACAATACGACTGCCTTAGTTTTAAATTTAGTTGCAATTTTTATTTTAAATTCAAAAAATCTGCTTGCTAAAGCTAATTAGTTCTTTTGGTACTTACTTTTCTCTTTTGAAGGACGTTTTTTCCTTCTTCTTAAAGATAATACTTAGTTAAGGGGGAAAAAAAAAAAAAAAAAAAAATTTTAGTTGCTGTATGACTAGAAAATTTTTTGAAGAGATTAACTTTTCAAGTATTACGGTCCTTAGAGTTCGCATTAATTATTTAATGTGTTCTTGATATGATTAATTTTATTAAAATTACTACTGTTTCATGCTTTTTTGAAATTTTATTGGTGTGACTTACAAGATAAATGTAATTAAAAAAACATATTTTTAAAAAAATATTTACAGAAGTTTAATTAAATCTTTTGAATATAAAAAATTGAATTGCATATTTTTTATATACTTGTAAAATTTCGTATTTTTTATCCTATTGTTATTGTTTAACCGGTACAATGCATTTTAAAATTTTTTTAATATCAGGTTTCATCTATTACGTAAAAAATTTAGTTATGCAGTTTTTCAATAGATGGCGTCACGAGTATTGCTAACAGATGAATAAGATTACAAACTGCTTTATGTCGACCGATGTTTCGCACAGCCAGCACGCAGAAGGGCCAAGTTTAAATCTGTTGGTGACATTGTTGTAGCCACTGCTTTCAAAAACGAGGAAACTCGATGTTATCACTCTTATTTCATAAGCGACTGCCCACAAGTGAGGATTTAATGACAGAAAATCGAAAAAACGCCCACTAAGCAGTCAACCTGCATAATTGAGGAACTGATATATACACTTTCACAATTGCAAACGAGTCTCCTTTTTCTGTAACCAGTGACTACAACATGTTATCACACATGTGTAAAAAGAGTCTTGCATTGATAGCTTTCCGCCTAGTGGGAGTTTCTGGGTTTTCTCCAATACGACATGCAGATATGTGGCCAGATACCCTTAAAAGTTCTCCTGGAAGGCATTTTCCTCTCCTCAACATTAGTAGGTGGGCTGTACATGGGATGCAAAAATGAGGGTAAATGATATTCAACGAAGAACTACATCACGCCAAACAAATATCATTAAACTTTGGTGTTTGGTATACGTTATCACGTTTATGTGCAAAAGTGTGTTTGAGACACATTGACTTCTTGTGAAAGCATGCAAGGTGTGCAACTGGAAGAGTTTGTAGAAAATGGATTTAACGATTGAAAAGCGATGATCATTAACTGCAAAAATCTGGTAAAAACACTTTTAACGAAGACTGGCGTTGACTCCAACCCACCGACATGAAAGATTGCGATGGTGTCGGGAACGAACCACTTGGACGATAATGACACAACGTGGTGTTCAACAACGAGTCTTGGTTTGTTGGTGTGATGACAGCTTGGAGGCGTTTTGGAGATAGTGTTAATCCAATCACTATTGTTGACTGTCAAACTGCTCGTCAACGTGGCATAACGGCTTGATGTGCCTTTAGATATAATATCAGTTTAGCCTTGGTAAGCATCTGGAACATATTGGAGGCCCCGAAAATATGTTGATGAGGTACTGCAACCGTTGTGCTACATAAGAAATTGTTGTCACGTTGAGCTACATACACATGTGCGCATTTTTAAAGGCATTGGCGAAAGAAGGAAAAACCAACAATGGCACTTTGCCAATTCCTACAGATATAGTTTATATATCCTCTCTATCTATTGCTATGTTTTTTCTGACTAGGCTTTATGATCCGGGTAATGTTTCGTAGGGTCAATTAAATATGATCCTAGTAGCTATCAAATGGCTAGCCACTTCTGTTACAGAAAATCGGTGCTCTTCTTACTTCTTTTTGTTAGCATCCTAGTTGGATTTACATTACAAAATGCATATGTTTATTGTACTACACGGATAAGTAGTCGAAAATTCACATTGATGAATATTCAATCGTCTAATAACATTAAATTCACGCATCTATTCATTCGCCATTTTAAAATAAAAATCATCCTTAAATCATTGTTTCGGAAAATAAAAGAAAGTAAGTTAATATCATAGTTCCCCTAAACGATCTACCAGAAGGTATTGCACTTCTTTTTTAGCGATTCAGAGCCAAATCAGACGTCTACGGGTGCTCCATTACAACATAAGCTGCCCCCTTTCCCTACATCCATGAGTAGACTACTCATGGGGTATTCATACCGTGCTGCCAGACACGGAGGTTTAGTCACAACGAAGCGCCTAATAATGATAGTAAAAATGTTTGGAATATATTTTCAGTTTTAAGACGCAAATGCTGGCATTTATCCATAAAAGTTCTTCCGAAAGGTAATAATTTCCCCATCAAATTTTCTGTTTTGTTGTGTTGCACAAAAATTTTGTGCATATATCAGTGAAACACATGGTCCACTGATATAAAAATAAGTTTCATTAGCAGTGAAATAAATAAGTAAGTGAACAAATATTTAAAAACCACCTACTCGGATGATTACTACTGTGCCATCCGAGTTACTGAATTAAATGAGCAAAGAGCTCGCATTCAATTTTGTTTGCGGAAACGTATAGAATGTTGCAGAAGGCATTCGGTGAGCATTCCTATATCGAAAAGAATGTTTATAAGTGGTATAAACAATTCAAAGATGGTAGAGAACACGTTGAAGACAAAATAATCGCCAAAAAGGAAACCCATATCGTTCCACAATCACCGTATTCACACCGTGCGACTTCTGGCTATTCTCTAAACTTAAAAGACCACTCCGGGGACACCGTTTTGAGTTGGATTGAAGACATTCAACGTGAATCGCAGCTCGCTTTGAAGACCATCCCAGACGATGACTTTTTAGCATGCATTGAGGATTGGAAAAAAAATTAGCATGCGTTGTGTCCAGAGGTGATCATTTTGAAGGTGATGAAATAAATTTGGAAGAATAAATAAAGAGTTTTTGAAAATAGAAATAATTGGTCTTATTTTTTGGGCACAGTAGTACATACCAAATATTTTCTACGCAATTTTATTTATGTAAAATCTCTTAAAGAAAAAAAAACTGCTTTCAAAGGCAAGTAATTTTTCTTTTTTTTTTAAATCCGCTTGAAAGTCAAAGCATTTTATTTTTGTTTCTACTATTTTCTGACCGAAAAAAAAAAAAAAAAATGCAAAGAAAGGTAAGCCAAAATAAGATACAAAAAAAAGTCTCCCCAATTTTCTCTTGAGATAGCGCGGCTCCATTTCGCATAGTTATCCGAATTTAGCCGTTCAGAAAGTAGATTATGTGGGTGATTTGGCGATTTACAAATAAATCCCCTTCAGACTACTGCACAGAAATCGCCAAGACGTGTTTTTTTGGCTTACTTTTATTTTCTTAACGCTCGGCACCGAATAGAAATTTGAGATTTCCAGCCTTTTTTATAAAAAATAAATAGATATCGGATTAGGACGAATCTGAATCGAACATTTAATCCGTTGAATATGTAGTTTTATCATCTCATTTTATTGGATTTTATCCTTTGAAGTTCTGGGATTGATGTTTTTTATTCCAAAAAAATCCTTGAAACTTTGTGTACAAAATATTATACTATTATAAATTACATTGAAAGGAATCATGCGAGTATGAGGCTTTGGCTCAGCAAGCATTTTTGTATTGAATAGGTATATAAATGTTATCTTTTTTACAGAATTACTTTAGATTGTAAACTGAAAATAGACTTTCTTAACTTATTATAAAAACGATTTTTAAACTACAATGGTGTTCTGTAGAAATTTATTCGATTATTAAATTTAAATACCTAGGTATTGAATTTTAGTACACGAAACTGCAAGGGACTAAACTTTTAAAACAGGCAGAAACTCAGGCCTGTTCTGTCACTTCAGAGGAAAAGTGAAAAACAACACTCTTTGTTGACTCAAAAAAACTTCCCTTTAAGAAAATCCGCCAAGAGAGGAAGGGGGAGAGAGTTTCCCTCACTTCTCTTTGGAGTAGACATTTTCTCAGCCAATGGCCTATCAGGGTTCAACCTTAACCTCTCACCAAATCACGGCGCAACAAAATATGGTGTAGTCCATATTCCATCTGTAATTGTTTTGACCTGTGAATGTATTGACAATCGCTAATTTCATTAGATCTTATTATCCATGATACTGAATATTTACTATTAGATTTGAGCAACAAGTTGTTCTCATTGGACAAAACACTAATTGCATGTAATATTGCTAAACCTATTTTATGCTGTCAAATTTGAGTGCTAGGTTGTTATTATGTACTTGTCAAAGAATATACATTCCTCTCTCCTGAGAACGAAATGTCACAACTCTTCCCGTGGGAAAATGCTACAACATCTATAAAAGAGAGTATTACTTATTTATATTTATTTTTTAAATTATTGCTTTGCATTTGAGTATAGCATTTTTTGTCACTTAACCACAATCTCCTTGTACCTCATACAAGGGGTCTAATAAAAATGATGTTGCTATTGATGTCGAATGCGAATCATAGGCCAATGGTCGTTAGCCACTTGAACGGCAGACATTCCTATAAATCCATAGGAAAGCGTACTGGCCAATAGATTTGAAGGCCTATCTCCAGCAAAGGTAAGAAACTTTCGGTTGACTTCGCTTGTAGGGTCGGAAGAGAAGTGATTAAAAATAATCAAGAGACTGGTTGTTGACGCAAGACATTGACGAACAGCCTGCTGTCATAGTCTATTATTAAATCTCCTCAGTTTGGAACCATAAGCTTTAGGTTCGAATTCTGGAAATATGGTGTCAGTGGTTCGGAATCCACGTTAATCTGTAGGTCCCGGTTTAATTAGCCCAAAGTGTGCCCAAAATGACCGTAGAGTGATAAACCAAACTTCATTTCGGAAAGCATTAAATATAGCTCATTCTTTTGAGCAAATCAAATACCTCAGTACTATTGTTAAAAGCACCATCTCACCCAAAGTATTTTTTTTAAAATAGACTTTCATACATTATTTATATCATCAAAACATACAGCTGACATGCCATTAGCAGGAATCGAACCTGTCATTGCGGAAGATTATGATTTGTTACTAGATAATAGAGAGTTTTTTTGCGCCGTACGTTAGTTACGTAGACGCCCGTTAGCTTTTACCGCATGCTCATAGGAAACATAATTTCTTATGAGCATGCGCGCTAGGGAGAAAAAGCTAACGGAGGTCCTACGGTAACTAACGTACGGTATGCAAAAACTCTCTAATATTTAATTAAATAATGAATGAATATTAAATACAAATTTATTTAATAAACTTTTCAAATAAAATAATAACTGAAAATTCATTTATAATGAAAAAATATTTTGAAAATGAGACGTTTATTTTTTCGACGCTTACAGGGGAAAAAAAAGGGTTTATCTTGGACAAACATCTCCACAGAATTAAGATAAAAAAATACAATTTTTTTTTTTAGTTTAAGATAAAAATATCTCTTTTCGAAATGTTTTTAAATCTCTGTCTTCAGAAATCATCTGAACATTTTGGATTTCAGTTTATACAGCACATTATCCAACTCAACCAGTCTCGTGTTGACAGTGTATTCCAGATAAGCTAATAAAATTTTTTTCTCTGGCTCAAAATGTCATGATTTCGTTGACAATAATAGATTTTTAGAAATGAAATGTTGGGAATCAGACAAAGAAATGTATT
Organism: Caerostris darwini; assembly: GCA_021605075.1. NCBI lineage: Eukaryota > Metazoa > Arthropoda > Arachnida > Araneae > Araneidae > Caerostris > Caerostris darwini. The sequence continues at coordinate 106,413 of BPLQ01013178.1, forward strand.
TATGTTGCTTCTTTATCGAATCGTTATCTTAGATATCATTGTATTTATGTGAAACAGGTAGGATTTTATGTGTTTATTTTTAACGATGGCTATAAATATAAATGCATATATTTATATTGCGAGTGCGAACTCAATTTAATTGGAATAAAAAGAATGAAAGTAAATGAGTACGATATGATATTTATCATCAATGGCGCAACAGCCCCATGGTGGGCCAAGGCCGTCTGCCTGCTGGCAGATTTCTAGACAGGAGATGTTTTCTTTTTATGGGGTAGGGTTTTCAGCATTACGTCCAACTCTCTTACAGCCATAGGAGACTAAGACCTACGGCTTACAGTGGATGCCGAACCACTACAAACATCCATGGCATCGCCGGGACTCGAACACGAAACCTCTGGTACGAAGCGCCACAGCGCTAGTCACACGGTCATTTTTATATCGAAAGAAATTCTTGTAACGAATATAAAAAAAATATTATATAGCCTATATAACAAATAATCTTATAATTAGGGAATGTATGAATAATAATTATTGATACAAAAGAGTCAATTTTTCGATTACAGAAAATGTTTCTCTACCCTTCTAATTTACTTATATATCTTCAGGGGTTCTAGTGCTTATATAAATTTAAATCTGCATCTTAAATTAGGAAATTTTATGGGGTAACTGCAAATTAGCATTGATAATTATGTTTTTATACGTGGATTAAAAAAATAAATCTGTAAGAAACTTTGATTGGTAAAGAATCTTAGATGTGAAGTACTCCAGAATTTTGGCGTGAGATTAAATTTTGATTTTTAATTATCTGCCAAAGAAAAAGAAAAAAAAGGTTAAAATTATAAAGAGCTAATTAATTTATCGGTTTACTTAAACCCTTGTAGATCCACTTAATTAATTTTTTCAATGATGAACTTCATTAACATACTCAAAATATTAAAGTTTAAAGCTGTTTATTGACTAATGTCATGGATTAATTCAAAAATTGTAAATAGCTTAAAAGGCTAAATTGATTAACATAGTTATCATCGAGTGTGTTGTTAAAAAAATTAAAAAAAAATTATTCAGATTTTCAGAAATTTTTTTTTTTAGCATTTTTATATTTTTTTTTGAAATTTAATTTTTTTACCGAGATATTTCGCTAAAGAAAAAAACTAAAAGAAAAAACTATTCTTTTGAAATTTTAATATTATAAAAATGTGACATTGAGAGTAAAAGATATAAAAAAAATTCTAGATGCCTGAAACATGGAATCTGTTAAGAAAATAATTTAGAAAAAAAAAAAAAAAAAAAAAATTTTTTTATCTCATGTTTTAAGCCATATAACTTTTTACTGTGTTTCTGAATACGCTACCTCAAAAAAAATGAAAAAAAAATGTAGTTTAAACTTTTTAACCCATTTTCTATACAATAAAATCGCCCGAGATTTTTTTAGATTTTTTTATTTTAAAAGAAGCGTACAGTTTTACACTTTTCAGTTTTACAGTACAGTTTTTTTCCAAAACTATGAAAAGTTTGGGGAATTTTCTGGACAGGTATCTATTTTTTTATACGGTTTTTCAATGCTTTTCTGAATTCCCACATGTTCGAATTCGTGGTTTCTTTTTAAATAATGGTAGTCTAGATCAGGTGATTTTTTAATTAAAAGTTTTTATTGATTGATTAATGATTTTCGAATCAAAAAGTAATTTTTTGTTTTATTGTTATTCAAAAAAGAGTCCAGTATGTACAGTTACAGTTAATCTTCTTCCTAAAAAAATTGCAAGTTTTAATTTATATCTTTGCAATTTATTCTCAATGGAAAACGAAAGGTTTTTTTTTTTAAGTTTCTTTTTCTATTTGGATATAAATAAATTAACTATTTTACTTGAGTCACTTTGTTATTATTACTTATTCTCTTTCTTATTTGTCTTAATTATTTTACTTTGAGCTTCCTGTTTATTAGACAATTAATGAAAATTTAATTTATATAAAAATTATTATATAGAATTTATAACAAATAATCTAATAATTATGGCATATATGAATAACAATTATTGATACAAAAGAATAAATTTTTTGATTATATGAAAATGCCTTTCTACCCTTCTAATTAACTTATATATCTTCAGGGGTTCTAGTGCTTACTTTTATTAATTAATTTATAAATTTAAATCTGTACTATAAAATTAGGAAATTTAAAAGCATAACTATAAATTAGTATTGATAATTTTGTTTTTGTACGTGGATTAAAAAAATAAATCTGTAAGAATCTTAGATGTAAAGTACTCCAGAATTTTAGTGTGAGATTAAATTTTGATTTTTAATTATCTGCCAAAGAAAAAGAAAAAAAAAGGTTAAAATTATAAAGAGCTAATTAATTTATCGGTTTACTTAAACTCTTGTAGATCCACTTAATTAATTTTTCAATGATGAACTTGATTAACATACTCAAAATATTAAAGTTTAAAGCTGTTTATTAACTAATGTCATGGATTAATTCAAAAATTGTAAATAGCTTAAAAGGCTAAATTGATTAACGTAATTATCACTGAGTGTGTACTTAAAAAAAATAATTATTTTCTGAAATTTTTTAACATAATACTTTTTCTTTTTTTGATGTCGACGATTTTTTTTTCTTGAAATTTAATTTTTTTACCGAGATATTTCGCTAAAGAAAAATAACTAAAAAAAAAACTATTCTTTTGAAATTTTAATATTATAAAAATGTGACATTGAGAGTGAAAGAGATGAAAAAATTCTAGATGCCTAAAACATGGAATCTGTTAAGAAAATAATTTAGAAAAAAAATAATAAAATTTTTTTATCGCATGTTTTAAGCCATATAACTCTTTACTGTGTTTCTGAATATGCTACCTCAAAAAAAGAAAAAAAAATGTAGTTTAAACTTTTTAACCCGTTTTCTACACAATAAAATCGCCCGAGACTTTTTTAAATTTTTTTATTTTAAAAGAAGCGTACAGTTTTACTCTTTTCAGTTTTAAAGTACAGTTTTTTTTCCGAAACTCTGAAAAGTTTGGGGAATTTTCTGGACAGGTATCTATTTTTTTATACGGTTTTTCAATGCTTTTCTGAATTCCCACATGTCCGAATTCGTGGTTCTTTTTAAATAATGGTAGTCTAGATCAGGTGATTTTTTAATTAAAAGTTTTTATTGATTGATTAATGATTTTTGAATCAAAAAGTAATTTTTTGGTTTTATTGTTATTCAAAAAAGAGTCCAGTATGTACAGTTACAGTTAATCTTCTTCCTAAAAAAATTGCAAGTTTTAATTTATATCTTCGCAATTTATTCTCAGTGTAAATACGAGAACTAATATATTTAAGTTTTTTTTGTGATACAGATATAAATTAATTAATTATTTTACTTGAGTCTTCGTATAAAATAAATAGAAAACTATTTATTAGACTGTTTGTTAGCTTTCTGTTTATTAGACAATTTAATGACTGTTAGTTAGTTTTTATTTTTGTCCTAATAGTAATATGTACAGATAATCACCAGTCCTTCATAGAAAAATCATTATGTTACTATTTATAAAGCAATTTAATAAATAGACAAATTAAATTTTTACATAATTTCTTACCCTGTAGTAATGCATAAAGGGCTTGATAGCCAAGTGAGTAGCGTTCGGTATCACAGGGTTTGACTCATTGCGGTACCATGGATATTTTTAGTTATCCACTTTAAATCCACTTTAAAACGTAAATCCTGGATCTTGTACAATGTACTTAAAATAAAATGATAGAATTATTTTAAAAAATTGTCATACTTTCTTATCCACTAACAATGACGCCTATGGCCTATGAAACCACTAACTATGTTGACTACTTCCACCGACCTGTTTGACCCGTAGAAGTGAGGTTTTCACTGTAGATAGTAAGTAGATTTCCACAAGATGCTAATATACAACGTCTTATAACGCCAGTTAATTCGAAACGTGTTTTCTTTAAGTTTACTAAGTTTGTCGGATGACAAATTGAGCTTTCATAGTTTGCAATCCAAATTGTTTAACAATTAACTTGCTTCTATTTTCTTACTTTAATTCGAAAATTACTACCATTGCTGCAATTTCATTTCATACATCGTTTTTCAATTATACAAAATAAATAATCCTGTAATAATAATCCTGTAACGAATATAAAATTTTTTTATATAGCATTCGTAACAAATAATTTTATAATTAGGGAATGTATGAATAATAATTATTGATACAAAAGAATCAATTTTTCAATTATAACAAATGACTTACTACCCTTCTAATTAACTAATATATCTTCAGGGGTTCTAAGGCTTACTTTTATAATTTTAAATCTGCAACATAAAATTAGGAAATTTTAAAGGAAAACTGTAGATTAACATTGATAATTATGTTTTTATACGTGGATTAAAAAAAAAAAAAAATCTGTAAGAATCTTTGATTGGTAAAGAATATTAGATGTGAAGCTCTCCAGAATTTTGGTGTGAGATTAAATTTTGATTTTTAATTATCTACTAAAGAAAAAGAAAAAAAAAAAAAAAAGGTTAAAATTATAAAGAGCTAATTAATTTATCGGTTTACTTAAACCCTTGTAGATCCACTTAATTAATTTTTTCAATGATGAACTTAGTCAACATTCTCAAAATATTAAAAGTTTAAAGCTGTTTATTAACTAATGTAATGGATTAATTAAAAAACTGTAAATAGCTTAAAAGGCTAAATTGATTAACGTAATTATCACTGAGTGTGTTGTAAAAAAATAATTATTTTTCAGAAAATTTTCAACATAATACTTTTTTTTTTTTGACGTCGAACATTTCTTTTTTTTTTTTTTTTTTTTTTTTAAATTAAATTTTTTTACCGAGAAATTTCGCTAAAGAAAATTAACTAAAAAAAAAAAAAAAAAAGAACTATTCCTTTGAAATTTTAATATTATAAAAATGTGACATTGAGAGTGAAAAAGATAAAAAAAATTCTAGATGCCTGAAACATGGAATCTGTTGAAAAAATAATTTAGAAAAAATAAAAATAATAACATTTTTTTATCGCATGTTTTAAGCCATATAACCCTTTACTGTGTTTCTGAATATGCTACCTCAAAAAAAGAAAAAAAAATGTAGTTTAAACTTTTTAACCCCGTTTTCTATACAATAAAAACGCCCGAGACTTTTGTAGATTTTTTTTATTTTAAAAGAAGAGTAGAGTTTTACTATTTTTTGTTTTTTTCAGAACTTTGGAAAGTTTGGTGAATTTTCTAGATAGGTACGTAAATTTTTATGCGGTTTTTCAATGCTTTTCTGAATTTCCACATATCCGAATTCGTGGTTCTTTTTAAATAATGGTAGTTTAGATCAGGTGTTTTTTTAATTAAAAGTTTTTATTGATTGATTAATGATTTTTGAACCAAAAAGTAATTTTTTTGTTTTATTGTTATTCAAAAAAGAGTCCAGTATGTACAGTTACAGTTAATCTTCTTCCAAAAAACATTGCAAGTTTTAATTTATATCTTTGAAATTTATTCTCAGTGTAAACGTAAGGCAATATATCTAAGTTTCTTCTTTTCTAATACAGATATAAATAAATTAATTATTTTACTTGAGAATCTGTTCATAAAAAATAGGAAGAAATCTAAAGTTTTCTGCATATTAAAAAATGTAAAGATTGATCAGTTTAATTTTTATTTCTGGCCTAATAATAATGTGCACAGATAATCATCAGTCTTATTATTAAAAAAATCATTAAATTACTATCTATAAAGTTATTTAATAAATGATGAAAATAATTTATCATTTATTAAATAACCTTTTAGATAGTTATTATTTTTTTTATAGATTTTATTATTATTATTTTTTTTATATAATTTTTTACCCTGTAGTAATTCTTATAAATTAGCATTTATTTCAGTTTTAATTTATACCTTTGCAATTTTTCGAAAGATAATATATTTAAGTGTCTTTTTTTCTTTTTCTAATACGGAGATAAATTAATTATATTACTTGAGTCCCTTCATAAGTAAAATAAATAGAAATTAGCAGTAGCTTTTTGTTTCATAGACAATTTAATGATTGGTTAGTTTAATTTTTATTTCTGGCCCAATAGTAATGTGTACAGATAATCATCAGTCTTATCATTAAAAAAATCATTACGTTACTATTTAGAAAGTAATTTAATAAATGAGGAAATAAATTTATTGCATAATTTCTTACCTTGCAGTAATGTTTATAAATTGGCATTTTCTTCAGTTTTTATAAATGAACTAACCACAAACACTTAATTTATTATTCATGAATAAAAATTCCCAAAAGGAAGACCAATTATTTTTTGTTTCAAAAACTCGTTATTTGTTCTTTCAAATTTATTTCATCGCCTTCAAAGTAATTCTCTCCGGACACAATGCACTTATGTCGACGTTTCTCCCAATCCTCAATGCATGCTAAAAAGTCATCGGCAGGCATGGCCTTCCAAGCGCGCTGGGATTCACGTTGAATCTCTTCAATCGACTCAAAACGGTGTGTAAGGAGTGGTCTTTTGAGTTTAGAGAATAGCCGGAAGTCGCACGGTGTGAATACGGTGGTTGTGGAACGATATAGGTTTCATTTTTTGGCGAAAAGGTCTCTAAGAATCAATGCAATGTCAGCTGGCTCATTCAGTGTTTTCGAAACCAATCCAGATTTGACTCGTTTAGAGGCTCAAATTGGAATTGTCCGACCTTTGAAATTGTAAATTGGTCTTACTTTATGGAATTTACTTTCAATTAAAATAAAAAATAAATATCGATAGATATTCCTGTACCGAATATAAAAAATTATTATATAGCATTCATAACAAATAATCTTATCATTAAGGAATACATTAATAATAATTATTGATACAAAAGAATCCATTTTTCGATTATAGAAAATGTTTTTTACTCTTTTAATTAACTTATGTATCTTCAGGGTTCTAGTGCTTGATTTTATAAATTTAAATCTGTAACCTAAAATTAGAAAATTTTAAGGGATCATTGTAAATTAGCATTGATAACTATGCTTTTATACGTGGATTAAAAAAAAAATCCATGCAAGATTATTTGATTGGTAAAGAATCTTAGATGTAAAGCTCTCCAGAATTTTGGTGTGAGATTAAATTTTGATTTTTAATTATCTGACAAAGAAAAAAAAAGGTTAAAATTATACAGAGCTAATTAATTTATCGGTTTACTTAAACCCTTGTAGATCCGCTTAATTAATTTTTTCAACGATGAACTTGATCAACATACTCAAAATATGAAAGTTTAAAGCTGTTTATTAACTAATGTAATGGATTAGTTAAAAAAACTGTAAATAGCTTAAAAGGCTAAATTGATTAACGTAATTATCACTGAGTGTGTTGTTAAAAAAATTATTATTTTCAGGAAATTTTTAACATAATCCTTTTTTTTTTTTTGATGTCGACATTTTTTTTTTTTAAATTTAATTTTTTTACCGAGATATTTCACTAAAGAAAAATAACTGAAAAAAAAAAAAAAAAAACTATTCTTTTGAAATTTTAATATTATAAAAATGTGACATTGAGAGAATGAAAGAGATAAAAAATTGTTGATGTCTGAAACATGGAATCTGTTAAGAAAATAATTTAGAGAAAAATTAAAAATAAAATTTTTTTATCTCATGTTTTAAGCCATATAACTCTTTACTGTGTTTCTCAATACGCTACCTAAAAAAAAAAAGAAAATAAAAGTAGTTTACATTTTTTAACCCGTTTTCTATACAATAAAATGGTCCGTGACTTTTCTAGAGTTTTTTATTTTAAAAGAAGAGTACAGTTTTACTTTTTTTTTTTTTTTTTTTAAAACTCCGGAAAGTTTGGTGAATTTTTCAGACAGACAGGTATGTATTTTTTTATAAGGTTTTTCAATGCTTTTCTGAATTCCCACAGGTCCGAAATCGTGGTTCTTTTTAAATAATGGTAGCGATAGATCAGGTGTTTTTTTAATTAAGAGTTTTTATTGATTGATTAATGATTTTCAAACTAAAAAATAATTTTTTTCTTTCAAAAAGTGTCCAGTATGTACAGTTACAGTTAATCTTCTGTCTAAAAAAAATTGCAAATTTTAGTTTATATCTTTGCAATTTATTCTCAGTGTGAAACGAAAAGTAATATATTTAAGTTTCTTTTTCAAGCACAGATATAAATTGATTAATTATTTTACTCGAGTCTCTTTGTTACTTGTCTTAATTATTTTGCTTTGAGCTGCCTGCTTATTAGACAATTTAATGATTGGTTAGTTTAATTTTTAAGTAATATCGAAAGATATTCTTGTAACGAATATAAAGAAATTATTATATAACATTTACAACAAATAATCTTATAATCAGAGAATGTAGGAATAATAATTTTTGATTCGAAAGAATCTTTCCAACTGTTCTAACAATTAGCTTGTTCCCTTTTCTTACTGTGATTCAGAAATTATTATGATTGTTGTAATTTTACGTCGTACATTGTCTTTCAATTAAAATACAGAAGTAATATCGAAAGTATCTCTTGTAAGGAATAAAAAAATATTATATATCCTTTATAAAAATAATCTTATAATTATCGATTGCATGAATAATAATTATTGATACAAAAGAACCTTTACAAACAGTTTAACAATCAACTTGATACTTTTTCTTACTTTAATTCGGTAATTACTACGATTGTTACAATTTCATTTCGTACATCATCTGTCAATTAAAATATAGAATAAATACCGCAAGAATTTCTTGTAACGAATATAAAAAAAATTAGTATACAGCATTTATTACAAATAAGCTTATAATTAAAGAATGTATGAATAGTAATTATTGATACAGAATTTAAATTGAAATTTGATTGAAGTTTTTGGAAATTTAATTTTTTTACCGAGATATCTCGCTAAAGGAAAATATCTAAAAAAAAAGTTTTATTTTGAAATTTTAATATTATAAAAATGTGACATTGAGAGTGAAAGAGGTAAAAAAATTCTAGTTGCCTGAAACATGGAATCTGGTTAGAAAATAATTTAGAAAAAAAAATAATAAATTTTTTTTTATCTCACGTTTTAAGCCATATAATTCTTTACTGTGTTTCTGAATATGCTACCTCAAATAAAAAAAATGTAGTTCTTTTCTAGAGTTTTTTATTTTAAAAGAAGAGTACAGTTTTACCCTTTTCTTTTTTTTTCAAAACTCTGGAAAGTTTGGTGAATTATCTAGACAGGTATGTATTTTTTTATACGGTTTTTCAATTCTTCTCTGAATTCCCACATGTCCGAATTCGTGGTTCTTTTTAAATAATAGTACTCTAGATCAGGTGTTTTTTTAATTAAAAGTTTTTATTGATTGATTAATGATTTTCTAACCAAAAAGTACTTTTTTTGTTTTATTATAATTCAAAAAAGAGTCCAGTATGTACAATTACAGTTCATCTTCTTCCTAAAAAAATTTCAAGCTTTAATTTATATCTTTGCAATTTATTCTCAATATTATTATTTAATGTCTTTGTTATTTGTCTTAATTATTTTACTTTGAGCTTCCTGTTTATTAGACAATTAATGAAAATTTAATTTATTTAAAAAAATTATTATATAACGTTTATAAGAAATAATCTTATAATTAGGCAATGTATGAATAATAAATTATTGATACAAAATAATAAATTTTTCGGTCATAGAAAATGTTTTTCTACCCTTCTAATTAACTTATATATCTTCAGCGGTTCTAGTGTTTACTTTTATAAATTTAAATCTGTAACATAAAATTAATTTTAAAGGATAATTGTAAGTAAGCATTGATAATTTTGTTTTTATACGTGGATTAAAAAATAAATCTATGCATGAATCTTTGATTGGTAAAGAACCTTAGATGTTACACGCTCCAGAATTTTGGTGAGATTAAATTTTGATTTTTAATTATCTGCTAAAGAAAAAGAAAAAAAAAAGGTTAAAATTATACAGAGCTAATTAATTCATCGGTTTACTTAAACCCTTGTAGATCCACTTAATTAATTTTTTCAATGATGAACTTAGTCAACATACTCAAAATATTAAAGTTTAAAGATGTTTATTAACTAGTGTAATGGATTAATTCAAAAACTGTAAATAGCTGAAAAGGATTAAATTAATTAACGTAGTGGGATGTTAAAAAAATTATTATTTTGATAAAATATTTAGCATAATATATATTTTTTTTTTGATGTCGACCATTTTTTTTTTTTTTTTTTTTGAAATTTAATTTTTTTACCGAGATATTTCGCTAAAGAAAAAAAACTAAAATAAAAAACTATTCTTTTGAAATTTTAATATTATAAAAAGGTGACATTGAGAGAATGAAAGAGATAAAAAATTCTAGATGCCTGACACATGGAATCTGTTAAGAAAATAATTTAGAAAAAAAAACAATTTTTTATTGCATGCTTTAAGCCATATAACTCTTTACTGTGTTTCTAAATACGCTACCTCAAAAAAAAAAAAAAAAATGTAGTTTAAACTTTTTAACCCGTTTTCTATACAATAAAATCGCCCGAGACTTTTCAAGATTTTTTATTTTATTTTAAAAGTAGAGTTCTGTTTTACTTTTCCTTTTTTTTTTCCCAAAACTCTGGAAACTTTCGTGAATTTTCTAGACAGGTATGTATTTTTTTTTATACGGTTTTTCAATGCTTTTCTGAATTCCCACATGTCCGAATTCGGGGTTCTTTTTAAATAATGATAGTCTAGATCAGGTGATTTTTTAATTAAAAGTTTTTATTGATTAAGTAATGACTATCAAACCAAAAAATAACTTTTTATTTTATTGTTATGTTATTTAATCTTCTTCCTAAAAAAATTCTAACTTTTAATTTATATATTTGCAATTTATTCTCAATGTAAAACGAAAGGTAATATATTAAATTTTATTTCTTTTTCCAATAGGGATATAAATTATATAAATCTCTTTTTGATTTGTTTTAATTATTTTACTTTGAGCTTCCTGTTTATTAGACAATTAATGAAAATTTAATTTATATAAAAATTATTATATAGCATTTATTACAAATAATCTAATAATTAGGGCATATAACTATGAATAACAATTATTGATACAAAAAATCAATTTTTCGATGATAAGAAAATGTCTTTCTAACCTTCTAATTAACTTATATATCTTCAGGGGTTCTAGTGCTTACTTTTATTAATTAATTTATAAATTTAAATCTGTAGCATAAAATTAGGAAATGCTAAAGGATAATTGTAAATTAGCATTGATAATTATGTTTTTATACGTGGATTAAAAAAATAAATCTGTAAGAATCTTTGATTGGTAAAGAATCTTAGATGTAAAGCTCCCAGAATTTTGATGCCAGATTAAATTTTTATTTTTAATTATCCGCTGAAGAAAAAGAGAAAAAAAAAGGTTAAAATTATAAAGAGCTAATTAATTTATCGGTTTACTTAAACCATTGTAGATCCACTTAATTAATTTTTTCAACGATGAACTTAGTCAACATTCTCAAAATATTAAACTAATGTAATGGATTAATTCAAAAACTATAAATAGCCTAAAAGGCTAAATTGATTAACGTAATTATCACTGAGTGTGTTGTTAAAAAAATAATTATTTTCAGAAAATTTTTAACATGATACATTTTTTTTAATGCCTTTTTTTTTTTTTTTTAAATGTAATTTTTTTTGCCGAGATATTTTGCTAAAGAAAAATAACTAAAAAAAAAACGTATTCTTTTGAAATTTTAATATTATGAAAAGGTGACATTGTAAGAGATAAAAAATTCTAGATGCCCGAAACATGGAATCTGTTTAGAAGAAAAAAAAAAAAATAAAATTTTTTTTATCTGATGTTTTAAGCCATATAACTCTTTACTGTGTTTCTGAATACGCTACCTCAAAAAAAAAAAAAAAAAATGTTGTTTAAACTTTTTAACCCGTTTTCTATACAATAAAATCGCTCGAGACTTTTCTACATTTTTTTTATTTTAAAAGAAGAGTTCAGTTTTACTACTTCCTTTCTTTTTTTCAAAACTCGGAAAGTTTGGAGAATTTTCTAGACAGGTATCTATTTTTTTATACGATTTTTCAATGCTTTTCTGAATTCCCACATGTCCGAATTCCGTCTTTCTTTTTAAATAATGATTGTCTAGATCAAGTGTTTTTTTAATTGAATGTTTTTATTGATTGATTAATGATTTTCAAACCAAAAAGTATTTTTTTGATTATTAATTAAAAAGAGTCCAATATATACAGTTACAGTTAATCTTCTTCCTAAAAAAATTGCAAGTTTTAATTTATATCTGTGCAATTTATTCTCAGTGTAAATAGAAAGGTAATATATTTAAGTTTCTCTTTTCTATAAGGATATAAATTAATTAATTATTTTACTTGATTCTATTCATTTAAAATAAATAGTAATCTTAAGTTTTTTGTTTCTTAGACAATTTTTAATGATTAGTTAATTTAATTTGTATTTCTGACCCATTAGTAACATATACAAATAATAACCAGTCTTTTCATAAAAAAATCATTAAATTACTATCTATAATGTTATTTAATAAATGATGAAATTAATTTATTATATAATTTTTTAACTTATTGCAGCCCAATGGTGGACCAAAGCCGTCTACCTACTGGCAAATGTGGAGATAGGAGATGCTTTTTTATGGGGTTAGGGTTTCCAGCTCTACAGTCATATAAGACCAGTACTACTGTTTAAAGTGGATTCCGAACCATTACATTTATTTTTTTCATATTAATGATTCTCGAAAAATTGAAGAACTTTATTGTGTTTTATTTCTGCATAACCTGGAACTTAATTAGTGCACGCATTAAATTGCAAAATGCATTAAATTGAAATAAAATATGGAAAACAAGACATCTAATATAGAAAACTATTTTAAAATACGCAACAACACATTTCAATTTTTAAACATTCAATGGAAAAATAGTTCACATTTAAAACACTGCGTTTTATATAAATGATAAATATAATTTTATTAGCATTTTCTAGATCTTCTTACGTTTTTATATAAATTAAAAATTACATTCAGAAAACTATTTTTAAAATTCGCAACAATAAGTTTCAATTTTTAAACTTGAAAAAATTCAATGGTTTTATATAAATGATAAATATAAAATATGGAAAACAAGACATCTAATATAGAAAACTATTTTAAAATTCGCAACAATAAGTTTCAATTTTTAAACATTCAAATGAAAAATAGCTGCGTTTTATATAAAGGATAAATATAAAATATGGAAAACAAGACATCTAATATAGAAAACTATTTTAAAATTCGCAACAATAAGTTTCAAAAAGCCACTGCGTTTATATAAATGATAAATATAATTTTAAAAAAGTAAACTTTAAATTACATTTTAAAATTCGATGGTAATATTTTCAAACAAATAAAATAGCGTCTTTTTTTATACATTGAGGTATCTTTTACGTTTTATATTGTTATAAGGGAAATCATCTAAGCAAAACGAATTTACTTTCATTTCTGTGTTATTATAAATGATAACAGTAATGCAATACCTTCAAAGAATATTTGAATTTCAATTTTAACTTAACAAGAATATTTCCATGTTTTTAGTTATTATAAATGAAATTTCAAATATTTTATGATTTTATTTAGTTACTTTTATAAACTTATTAAAGTTTTATTAAATATGCATGAAGAACTTAAGAAGTTTACAATAAATTGTTTTGAATATTTTATACGGAAGTGAGTATTTCAGCATAAAATACGTCTCAAAACCGGCATTGTATAGGATCGAGAAATATTTATTTAAATATAAAGTTTTGTGAAAACTTCAATAATTTGAATAATTTAAATAATTGTTTGAAACATTGAATTGAAAACATTAATGAAATTATGTATTATTCTTCGAATATATTAAGGAATTAATTTTATTTTACAAAGTGAAATTTTGACTATAATGTCAAAATGTCAATACAAAGCAAAAATAATCAATTATTAATTTTTTAAAGTTTCTTTGTGATGTTTTTGAAAATTTATTCAATTTAATATATTTAAATTTTTTCGAAATTTCTCAATGATTGACATTAACTGAAAATAAAAGGTATTTGCTTGTCGTATAGGTTTGGTTTGTAGCTCCACGTTAATTTTTTTGCTCACTTTAGTTTAATTAGACCAGGATCTATTGTTTAACGTGAATTTCGAACCACTAACAGACATGCATACAACAGCTAGGATTCAAACCAGACTCTTGTGATACCAAAGGGCAGTTGGCCACCGGGCCAGGGCCGCAAAGTTTCGGTTTGTTTGTCACTCTGCGGTCATTTTTTGCACGCTTTAGGCTAATAAGACCTGTACCTTCTATTAAAGTGGATTCCGAACCACAAATAAGCATCCATGTCACCACTAGGGTTCGAACCTGAAGCTAGTGATACCAAAGGCCAGGGCGTTAGAATACTGTCCATCAGGTCGCTTCTATACATGAGAATGGCAAAAAATATTTTACCAGGCTGTCGATATTTTACCAGCTACTTGTTCATCTGTATGCTAGTAGATAAAATAAAAGTTAAATATATATGAAATTAACTTTAAAACAAATAAAACGTAATTTAAAATAAAAGAAAACTAAATTTAAAATAAAATTATAATAAATTTTGAATACAATTTAAATTTAATTGAAATAAAAATAAAAAATAATAAAATTATATAAAACAATAAATGCACGTAAGAGTTATTTGGTGGAATGCTCATTGAATTTCCATACTAGGTTCGTACTAGTTCCGCACTAGGTGCGAAACATGCTGAACGAAGCCGAACAGAAAGTTTCTGCCTGTATGATGGAATGAGGCACACTAAATCCTTACTTCGGAAAGTCCTTTTATAGTACTGGAGGGAAAATATGAGCATTCTAAATGAGCACTCTATATGTCCTCCTGGAGGTACTCGCTGAAAATTATTTTGGGCTAATTATGTACTAGGTAACCCCCATACACTTTTCGCAACGATAAATATGCTGTATATTTACAGTTTCACTAACGGATAACTTAGATAAGGGGCCTCCAAACTTTCCAGCCTTAGAACCATACTATTTAATCCAGTAAGTACCAAGGACCAAAACCGTTTTAATTACATAAATATCATGAGTATTTTTTTACAAGTGGATACCCCGTGGTTTTATTTGCGTTAATTTAGCTTTTACGTTCCCGAAGAAACGGTTAAGGATATAGCATTAATTAAGGATATAGCCTTTCCGTTCCTGAGGGATTTTAAGGATAAAAATTATATATTTGATTCAGGATATATACATTCCAAACATCGATATACATACATATGCGACACTCTTTACCCCAACATTACCGATTGTATCTAACCGCGGGATGTTCGCTAGTTTATAATGTTAGTGGGATTCATTTCAATTATTTGTTAGTTGTTATGTTTAAGTTAAGTTTTCCGCGTATTATGCTTGTCATTAAGCTTTACCTAGCAAGTCAATAAAACCGAGTTATTATCATTCTGCGTTTTATTGTCCAACTTATTACAGCAACAATAAGCTATTCGCTGTAGCGGGCCGGATTGATGACACTGGCGGGCCAGATTTGGCCCGCGGGCTGTCGTTTGGAGACACCTGACTTAGATGAAATACACAGCATTGGAAAACTACAATAAGTACTATTGCATACGAAGACCTTTTATGTTTTCCATTATTTAATTAGATGACTTTAAAGATTGGAATGACTTCTACCTACGGGTGCTGTATCACAACAGAATCTATTCCTATCAGCTATTCTCCCTTTTTCCATGAGAATACATGAGTTTGCGGATCTGGTCTAGATGTTGCCGTCTACCTAGTGGGATAAGAAACAAACAAACAGAGATTGGAATTGTTTTTCATTTGATAAACCTTAAAAACTAGATATTTTTTATTTAAACATATTATTTAGCTTATTGTAAATTCAATAATTAGCTTCTTTAAGCCATGATTATTTAATCATAAATTTCGACTCAATTTTAAAAGATTTCAAAAGTATTTGCCTGTACAAATTAATCATCACTATATAACAACACTATATGTATAACAATTAAATAATTTTAATCAATTATTTGTAAGCTTAGTAATATATATATATATATATTACTAAACCTACAAAAAAACAAGGTGGTTTGAAACCTGGTGCTTAGGAAAAGGAAATCCATAACCCCAAGAAAAATACATATAAAAAACTTATCATCATCATCCTCATAATCAGTGGCGCAACAGCCCTATGATGGGCCAAGACCGTCTGCTTATTGGCAGATTTCGAGACAGGAGATGTTTTGTTTTTACTGAGTAGAGTTGCAGTCCTACATCCAATGGTCTACAGTCATATTAGACCGGAACTAACCGTCTAAAACTGATTCCGAATAGCTAAAAACATCCATGGCACCAGCAGGACTTGTGGCACCGAACAATAGTCATTCGGCGATCAGGCCTCTCTCAGAATGTGTAAAAAGTTAGATGTGAAGTTCAACTGCAAATTAAAGATTATTATAAATTAAATTGGAGGATATTTAATTTTCTATCGTCTCAATAGATGGCGCTATGAACGTGTTTCTGTCACAAAAAAGAGTTTTCCTGATAAATAAAGTCGGAATAACTCGGCCCTTCGAACATCTTTCTTCTTCTACAGTTTTTTTCTTCCGCTTTCCCTTCGAAAGATTAATCCGTCTGTGCTCTGTTCACTGAAAAATACTCTTAAGCGCCTAGCTCGCTGCCCCCAATTTTTATTATTATTTATTTTTTTATTTTTTACGAACGCTTTCAAAAGTCCTTCAAACTTTTTCCCACTGACATCCTATTCGTAACTGGTAAGAAAAGGCTTTTCATTTTATTCCCAGTAAAGAATGTTAAGAAATATAATGACTACAAGCAGCCAGATGAAAAAAAAAAAAAAAAAAATGGAGGAGTTAAAAAAAAAAAAATTGAAGTGGAAAGTCCAAAAAATTTTCTTATCTGCACAGACAAAAGAGATGTGGTTTAGTTTGGGCAGATGCACTTACTAATGTCGTTACTGTGGAAGGGAGGGTATATTTGATTACGAAGATTCAAAAAAAGTTGTTCAACTTTGGCAAAGTACCAAGACTTCCTTGTGTTACGAACGGAAGACACAAATAAAGGAAAAAAAAAACCTCACCAGATAATGAAAGAGGAGAAAAGTAAACTGCTCGAGTACTACTTGTGGAGACACGTTCTTAACAGCTGAGGTACTTGTGTGTTTGGACAGATTGCGAGGATTATTTACCAAACTAAGGCCCAAATGGTTTAACGGATTTCCTCCGGTGCAGGAGAGTATGCATTCCTGAATAATTGCCTTCTTACGGGAGAAGTTTGTTTGCAGCCGTTTGTTTAGAAGTTGGGCATTGCTTCTGAAATAATAAAGCAAGAGGAAAAAAAGTATTCAATGTTTTGACTTAAAAGTTCTTAAATGTTGGAAGAAACGCAGTAATTTATGCAAAATAAATAAATAAATGGTATTACATTTTACATGAGCCTAAACAGTAACATTATTTGTTTTATGTTTTCCTAGTATAATGAAACAGAATAATAAATCGTTTCTGGAATGATAAAACATGAAATATATATGAAACATGAAATATATAAGAAATAAAATAAAAAAAGGACTATTTTACAAATGTAAGTTTTTCTTCTTCATCGGTGGAACAGCCTCAGGGTGGGCCAAGGCCGTCTGTCTACTGGCAGATTTCGAAACTAAAGATGTTATATTTTGCTTAACGCTCTACAGTCAAATCAGCCAGGAGCCTGATGGCCGAGTGACTAGAGCTCCGGCGGTCGGTGTCACAGGATTCAGGTTCGAGTCCTGACGGTGCTATCGACATTTGTAGTGGTTCGGAATCCACTTTAAACGGTATGTGTCGGTCTAATATGACCATAGAGCATTGTCACCCATCATGTGTAAAAGGGCAATTCAGCTTTTGGTACAGTGATGTGGTGTGGTAATAGTACTAGTCATATTAGACAGTAACCTACTGTTTAAAGTGGATTTCAAACCATTACAAACATTCCTGGAACCACCAGAATTTGAACCCGAAACCGTGGCATGAGTGCTGTACTCAAATATGAGGTACAATATGTAAAAAGGGAGATGTGACGTTCAACTGCAGATTAAAAATATTTAATTTTTAATCTTCTCAATAGATGGCGCAGCAAACGCGTTTCTGTTACACGAAAGAGTTTCCTGATAAATAAAGCCGGAACAACTCGGCCCTTCGAACATCTTTCTTCTTCTACGGTTTTTTTTCTTCCGCTTTCCCTTCGAAAGATTAATCCGTCTGTGCTCTGTTCACTGAAAAATATTCTTAAGCGCCTCTCGTTCGCTCCCCCATTTTTTTTTTTTTTTTTTTTTTTTTACGAACGCTTTCAAAAATCCTTCAAACTTTTTTCCTCCGACATCTTATTTGTAACTGGTAAGAAAAGGGATTTTCACTTTATTCCCAGTAAAGAATGTTAAGAAATATCATGACTGAAAAAAAAAAAAAAAAAAAAAAAAAGTTAAAAAAAAAAATTGAAGTGGAAAGTCCTAAAAATTTTCTTATCTGCAGAGAAGAGAGACGTGGTTTAAGTTAGGGCAGATGCAATTACTAATGTCGTTACTGTGGAAGGGAGGGTATACTTGATTACAAAGATTCAAAAAAAATAGTTGTCCAACTTTGGCAAAGTACCAAGACTTCCTTGTGTTACACACACGAAAGGCATAAGTAACAAAAAAAAAAAAAAAAAAAAAAAAAAAAAAAAAAACCATCACCAGATAATGACAGAGTAGAAAAGTAAACTGCTCGAGTACTACTTGTGGAGACACATTCTTAACAGCTGAGGTACTTGTGTGGTTGGACAGATTGCGAGGATTGTTTACCAAACAAAGGTCCAAATGGTTTAACGGATTTCCTCCGGTGCAGGAGTGTATGCATTCCTAAATAATTGCCTTCTTACGGGAGGAGTTTGCTCGCAGCCGTTTGTTTAGAAGTCGGACATTGTTTCTGGAATAATAAAGAAAGAGGGAAAAAAAAATATGCAATGTTTTGACTTGAAGTCCTTAAATGTTTTAAGAAACGCAATTATGTTTCAAGTTTTTCTGGAATAAGGAAACATAATAATGAATTGTTTCTGGTATAATAACTAAAACATGAAATATATATAATATGAAAAAAAATATAATATGTAAGAATATGTAATATGAAATATATATAATACATGAAATATATATATATATATATATATATATATATACAATAAATACATATCTAATATTATTTAGTGTTCTTATTAGGATTTTTAGTATAAAATAAAATATAAAAAGGGCTATTTTACAAATGTAAGATTTTATTCTGCATTGGCGCAACTTCCTCATGGTGAGCCAAGGCCGTCTGTCTACTGGTAGATTTCGAGACTGAAGATGTTATATCTTGCCTACGCTCTACATTTAAATCATCCAGGGGCCTATGGCCGAGGACTAGCCCTCTAGTGGTGTCATACGTTTCAGGTTAGAGTCCCGGTAGTGCCATGGACGTTTGTAGCAATTCGGAATAAACTTTAAGCGGTAGGTCCCTGTCTAATATGACCACAGAGCGTTATCACCCATCATGCGTAAAGGGGCAATTCAACTCTAGGCACACTGATGTGGTGTGGTGTCGCAGTGGTAGTAGTCGTATTAGACAGTAATCTACGGTTTATAGTGGATTTAAAACCACTACAAACATGCCTGGCACCACAGGGACTTAAACCCGAAACCTTGGCACCGAGCGCTATGCTCAAATGGGAGTTACAATGCGTAATAAGTGTGATGTGACGTTCAATTGCAGATTAAAATTATTTAGTTTTGAATCTCAATAGATGGCGCGGCGAACGTGTTTCTCTTACAAAAATTTTTTTTCCTGATAAATAAAGCCGGAACAACTCGGCCCTTCGAACATCTTTCTTCTTCTACATTTTTTTTCCTCCGCTTTCCCTTCGAAAGATTAATCCGTCTGTGCTCTGTTCACTGAAAAATACTCTTAAGCGCCTCTCGCTCGCCCACAATTTAAAAAATTTTTTTTTTATTTATTTTTTACGAACGCTTTCAAAGGTCCTTGTAACAGGTAAGAAAAGGGCTTTTCACTTTATTCCCAGTAAAGCATATTAAGAAATATAATGACGACAAGTAGCCATGAAAAAAAAAATATGGAAGAGTTAAAAAAAAGAAAGAAAAAAAATTAAGTGGAAAGGGCCTAAAAATTTTCTTATCTGCACAGAGAAAAGAGATGTGGTTTAGTTTGGGCAGATGCACTTACTAATGTCGTTACTGTGGAAGGGAGGGTATACTTGATTACAAAGATTAAAAAAAAGAAGTTGTCCAACTTTGGCAAAGTACCAAGACTTCCTTGTGTTACGAACGGAAGACACAAATAAAGGAAAAAAAAAACCTCACCAGATAATGAAAGATGAGAAAAGTAAACTGCTCGAGTACTACTTGTGGAGACACATTCTTAACAGCTGAGGTACGTGTGTTTGGACAGATTGCGAGGATTATTTACCAAACAAAGGTCCAAATGGTTTAACGGATTTCCTCCGGTGCAGGAGTGTATGCATTCCTGAATAATTGCCTTCTTACAGGAGAAGTTTGCTTGCAGCCGTTTGTTTAGAAGTTGGACATTGTTTCTGGAATAATAAAGCAAGGGAAAAAAGTATGCAATGTTTTGACTTAAAAGTCCTTAAACGCAGGAAGAAACGCAGTAATTTATGAAAAAAACTGATATTGTATTTGACATGAACCAAAACAGACACATTATTTGTTTCATGTTTTTCTTTTATAAAAAAACATGATTATAAACTGTTTCTGGACTAATAAAACAAAAAAGTAAATTGCTTCTGGAATAATAAAACAAGAAAAAAAAATTATGCAATGTTTTGACTTAAAAGTTTTTAAATGTGGGAAGAAACGCAGTAATTTATGCAAAAAAGACAAAAATAAAGCGTAGTGCATTTTACATGAACAAAAACAGACACATAATTTGCTTCATATTTTTTAAGGTTAGTTTTTTAAAATATACAAAATATTGCATAGTTAATAAAATTTTGTACTCTATTTATTTAACAATAAGTCTGACTTCATTAAAAAATAAGATGTTTAATTGAATTCACGGAATATGAGTGATTAAATATGTAAAAAATATCACAAATTGAGAACAACCAAATATTTTAATGAAATTGTTACATTAACTTTAATTAATCTTATTATTTTTAAAGATTTAATTTTCTAAATTATATCATGTACTTAGACGATAAAATTTAATAAAGATTTATGAAAGGTTTGATAAGATTTATGAAAGCAAATTCTCATGACACACATCAACGATCACATGAATAACTTGGATCTCCTCTGTTACTATTCTAACACATTTTTAAAACATATTTTATAAAAAAAATGATATACGTTTAGTAATTTAATTGTTTGTAATATAATTGAACTGATTTTTTTCATATCTTTGTACTTCTTACTTTATCCATATTTTGTCCATGAATCATATAACGTGCTGATCAATTTGGTATAGGAACACTGCTTCAGCTTCGTGTTAAATTTAGACTAAGAACACTGCTTCAACTTCTTGATAAATTGATATTAGCAACACCGTTTCAACTTCTTGATACATGGCAGGTTGAAAACAATTTCGTCATCCACATACGTAAAAGCATATATATATATGCACTGAAGTGACAAAAGTCATGGGATACCTCTTAATATCGTGTCGGCCCTCCTTTCGCCCGGCGAAGTGCAGCAACTCGACGTGGCATGGACTCAACAAGTCGTTGGAAGTCTTCTGCAGGAATATTGAGCCATGCTGTCTCGATAGACGTCCATAATTGTGAAAGCGTTGATGGTGCAGGATTTTGGGCACGAACAGACCTCTCGATGATGTCCCATAAATGCTCGATGGGATTCGTGTCGGGCGATCTAGGTGGCCAGATCATTCGTTGGAATTGTCCAGAATGTTCTTCAAACCAATCACGAACAGTTGTGGCCCGGTGACATGGCGCATTGTCATCCATAAAAATCCCATCGTTGTTTGGGTACATGAAGTCCATGAATGGCTGCAAGTGATCTCCAAGTAGCTGAACATAAGCATTTCCAGTCGCACCAGAGGACCAAGTCCATGCCATGAAAAAACAGCCCACACCATTACGGAGCCACCACCAGCTTGAACAGTGCCTTGCTGACAGTTTGGGTCCATGGCTTCGTGGGGTCTGCGCCACACTCGAACCCTACCATCAGCTCTTACCAACTGAAATCGTGACTCATCGGACCAGGCCATGGTTTTCCATTCATCTAGGGACCAACCGATATGCTCACGTGCCCACGAGAGTCGCTGCAAGCGATGTCGTTCTGTCAGTAAAGGCACTCGAGTCGGTCTTCTGCTGGAACAGCCCAAGAAAGCCAAATTTCTCCGCACAGTTCTAACCGACAAGTCCCTTGTACGCCCCACATTGATTTCTGCGGTTATTTGACGCAGTGTTGCTTGTCTGTTAGAATTTACGACTCGTTGCAGACGTCGCCGCTCTCGGTCGTTAAGTGCAGGCGGTCGACCGCTGCGCTGTCCATGGTGGGATGTTATGCCTGAAATTTCATACTCTCGGCACACTCTTGACACAGCGGATTTGGGAATGTTGAATTCCCTAACGATTTCCGAAATGGCATGACCCATGCGTCTAACTCCAACTGACATTCCGCGTTCAAAGTCTGTTAATTCCCGTCGTGCGGTCATTATCACGTCAAAACCTCTTCACATGAATAACTTGAACAGAAATGAAAGCTCTGCGAAAGCACTGTGCATTTATACCTGTTCTACGCGATGCTACTGTCATCTGAAAATTTGCATATTGCTATCCCATGACTTTTGTCACTTCAGTGTATATGTGTGTGTGTGTGTAATATTATATCGTGTTCTTAAATGTTTTTTTAAATATAAAAAAAAATGAAAAGGTCTATTTTACAAATATAAGTTTTTCTTTTTCATTGATGCACAACCTCATGGTGGGCCGAGGGTGGTTTTCGAGACTGATGATGTTATCTTTTTTCCTGGTTAGTGTTGTCAGCTGTACGCCCAACTCTCGACAGTCATACTAGACAACGTTTTACTTTGGCGCTCGGTGTCCCAGGTTTCGGGTTCGATGCCATGGATGTTTGTAATGGTTTGGAATCCATTTTAAACGGTGGGTCCCTGTCTAATACGATGGTAGAGCGTTGTACCATGTCATGCGTCCATTCAATTTCACCGATATCATTCCCAAACTGTAAAGTGGAAACTCAGCGCTAGGCACAGCAATGTGGTGTAGTAGTAGTGATATTAGACAGGTGATTACGGTTTAACGTAGATTTCAAACTACTGCAAATATCACTGACCCCATTGGGACTTGAATCCGAAACCGTGGCATTGAGCGTTGGTCACTTGGCGATCGGGTCACTCAAATGTGAGTTACAATATGTAAAAAGTGAGACGTGACGTTCAACTGCAATTTAAAAATATGTAGTTTTAAATCTTCTTAATAGATGGCGCTGCAAACGTGTTTTTGTTACAAAAAAAAGGGTTTTCTCGATAAATAAAGGCGGAATAACTCGGCCCTTCGAACATCTTTCTTCTACATTTTTTTTCTTCCGCTTTCCCTTCGAGAGATTAATCCGTCTGTGCTCTGTTCACTGAAAAATACTCTTAAGCGCCTCTCGCTCGCTCCCCACCCCCCTTTTTATTTTTTTTTACGAACGCTTTCAAAAGTCCTTCAAACTTTTTTCCTCCGACATCTTATTTGTAACGAGAAAGAAAAGGCTTTTCACTTTATTCCCAGTAAAGAATGTTAAGAAATATAATGACTACAAGCAGCTAGATAAAAATAAAAATAAAAAAATGGAAGAGCTAAAAAAAAAAAAAAAAAAAATTGTAGTGGAAAGTCCTAAAAATTTTCTTATCTGCAGAAAAGAGAGATGTGGTTTAGTTTGGGCAGATGCACTTACTAATGTCGTTACTGTGGAAGGGAGGGTATACTTGATTACAAAGATTCAAAAGAAAAAAGTTGTCCAACTTTGGCAAAGTACCAAGACTTCCTTGTGTTACAAGCGGAAGACGCAAGTAAAAGAAAAAAAAACAACCCACACCAGATAATGAAAGAGGAAAAAAGTAAACTGCTCGAGTACTACTTGTGGAGACACATTCTTAACAGCTGAGGTACTTGTGTGTTTGGACAGATTGCGAGGATTATTTACCAAACAAAGGTCTAAATGGTTTAACGGATTTCCTCCGGTGCAGGAGTGTATGCATCCCTGAGTAATTGCCTTCTTATGAGAGGAGTTTGCTTGCAGCCGTTTGTTTAGAAGTCGGACATTGTTTCTGGAATAATAAAGCAAGAAAAAAATGTATGCAATGTTTTGACTTAAAAGCCCTTAAACGTATGTATAAACGCGGTAATTTATGCAGAAAAGAAGAAAAAATCGTAGTGCATTTTACATGATCAAAAACAGACACATAATTTGTTTCATATTTTTTAAGGTAGTTTTTTAAAATATGCAATATATATATATCTATATATATAAATATATATAAACATTGTTTTTTTACATAAAATAAAAAATAATAATAAGGTACATTTTACAAATGTGAGTTCTTCATTGACACAATTGATCCATGGTGGGTCAAGGCCGTCTGCCTAATGACAAATTTCGAGACAGAATATATACATTTTTTACAGGGTATGGTTGTCAGTCTACGACCAACGATCTACAGTCATATTATGGACATTTTATAGATTTTTTTTATCCTATTGCAGCTGGCAAACACAGTTGCCTTGGATGCTTTAAGGCAAACGCTGCACCGACGTTATTCACTTAGGAGGTGCGTGTAGCTTGAAGATAAGCCACGGACGCGGAGTAACACTACTCCCGCAACGCTCTACGATCATGTTAGACCGGGACTTACTTTTTAAAGTGGATTCCGAATCACTACAAACATCCCTGGCACCATCGGGACTTGAACCCGAAACCGTGGCACCGAGCGCTAGTCAATCGGCGATTAGACAATGTGTAAAATGTGATATGTGCCTACTGCAGATAAAAAATAATTAATTTTCAATTTTCTCAATAGATGGCGCTTCAAATGCGTTTCTGTTACAAAAAAGTGTTTTCCTGATAAATAAAGCTGAAATAACTCGGCCCTTCGAACATCTTTTTTCTTCTACTGTTCTTTTCTTCCGCTTTCCCTTCGAAAGATTAATCCGTCTGTACTCTGTTCACTGAAAAATACTCTTAAGCGCCTCTCGCTAGCTCCCCCAATTTTTTTTTTTTTTTATTACGAATACTTTCAAAAGTCCTTAAAACTTTTTTTCCTCCGACATCTTATTTGTAACTGGTAAGAAAAGGGCTTTTCACTTTATTCCCAGTAAAGAATGTTAAGAAATATAATGACTACAAGCAGCCATGACAAAAAAAAAAAAAAAAAAAAAAAAAAAAAGTGGAAAAGTTACAAAAAAAAAATTGAAATAGAAAGTCTTAAAAATTTTCTTATCTGCACAGAGAAGAGAGATGTGGTTTAATTTGGGCAGATGCACTTACTAATGTCGTTACTGTGGAAGGGAGGGTATACTTGATTACAAAGATTCAACATAAAAAAAAGAAGTTGTCCAACTTTGGCAAAGTACCAAGACTTCTTTGTGTTACAAACGGAACACACAAGTAAGAAAAAAAAAACCCATCGCCAGATAATGAAAGAGGAGAAAAGTAAACTGCTCGAGTACTACTTGTGGAGACACATTCTTAACAGCTGAGATACTTGTGTGTTTGGACAGATTGCGAGGATTATTTACCAAACGAAGGTCCAAATGGTTTAACGGATTTCCTCCGGCACAGGAGTGTGTTATGCATTCCTAAATAATTGCCTTCTTACGGGAAGAGTTTGCTTGCAGCCGTTTGTTTAGAAGTTGGACATTGTTTCTGGAGTAATAAAGCAAGAAAAAAAAGTATGCAATGTTTTGACTTAAAGTCCTTGAATTTGAGAATAAACGTAATGATTTATGTGAAAAAGAAAAAAAAAATATTGTAGTGCATTTTACATGAACAAAAACAGACACATAGTTTGCTTCATATTTTTTAAGGTTAGTTTTTTAAAATATACAAAACATTGCAACGTTAATAAGATTTTGTAATCTATTTATTTAACAATAAGTCTGCCTTCATTAAAAACAAGATGTTTAAATGAATTCACAAAAAATTAATGATTAATATTTAAAAAAAAATGTCACAAACTTAGAATAATAAAAGCTTTTTTTAAAATTGTTACGTCAACTTTAATCAAATTTATTATTTCTAAAGATTTAATTTTCTAAATTATATAATCTAAGTACAAGATTTATGAAAGGAAATTCTCATGACATTAACATTAATTATCACATGAGTAATTTGTGTCACTTGTGGCATTTTTAACAAATCTTTAAAACATATTTTATGCTAAAATGATATAATTTTAATGATTTAATTCCTTGCAATAAAACTGAATTGATTTTTGTCATATCTGCGCAGTTCTTGTTTTATCCAAATTTTGAATCATTTAATTTGTTGGCAAATTTAGAATAGAAACACTGCTTCAACTTCTTGATAAATGTATAGGAACACTGCTTCAACTTCTTAATAAATTTAGAATAGAAACACTGCTTCAACTTCTTGATAAATTTAGAATAGAAACACTGCTTCAACTTCTTGATAAATGTATAGGAACACTGCTTCAACTTCTTAATAAATTTAGAATAGAAACACTGCTTCAACTTCTTGATAAATGAATAGGAGCACTGCTTCAACTTCTTAATAAATTTAGAATAGAAACACTGCTTCAACTTCTTGATAAATGAATAGGAGCACTGCTTCAACTTCTTAATAAATTTAGAATAGAAACACACAAATTTATTATTTCTAACGATTTAATTTTCTACATTATATAATCTAAGTATAAGATTTATGAAAGGAAAGTATCATGATAAATATCAGCGATCATATGAATAATTTGTGTCTCTTTTGTTACGCTTTTAACAAATCTTTAAAACATATTTTATGCTGAAGTAATATAATTTTTAATAATTTAATTCATAGCAATGTAACTGAACTGATTATTTTCCACATCTATGCCCTTCTTGTTTTATTCATATTTGGTCGGTGAATCCTATAAATTGCTGACAAATTTAGAATAGAAACACTGTTTTTCAATTTCTTGGGAAATTTAGAACAGGAACACTGCTTCAAATTCTTGATAAATTTAAAATCGGAATATTGCTTCAACCTCTTGATAAATTTAGTATAAGAACACTGCTTCAACTTCTTGATACATTTAGAATATGAGCACTGCTTCAACTTCTTTCCCTAAATGGCTTTGTGAATAATTTATTTCGAGGATAAATAATTTCTTCGTTTTCCGGTGATGTATTGGAGAAGATCGGAAATTACTAATCAAAAATCTAGAATGAATGTCAGTACGAAACCTTTAATCATACTGAATCTACATGAATTAAAATTTCAACCATAAACACACAAGATTCTTCGCTCGTATGTTTATGGTTGAAATTACTGAGAATCATATTCTAACGGAAATAAGAATACTTATTTTTCATTTTCATACTGGAGAAATATAGAATATCTTTTTTTGATGCGAAATAATTATAGAATCATTTTAGTATGAATGAAGATAATGAAAAACTGTTCTAATTAAATTAAACTAAATAATGATTAATGAGTATTTAATTTAATAAGTCGAAGTATTTCCCTGAGGATATGAATTTTTGGATAATTTTACTCCATTTATTCATTTATATAATTAACAAGAATTAAAAAATAAATTATATTATTAGAAATCTAAGGAAGAGTGATATTCAATAAAGTGATATTTCCTTTGGGAAAATTCAATTAATATGCTTAACTGGATATAAATTGATTTAAATTAGTTTATACACATTGAAACTTTTGTTTCGCAAGAAAATAGTTTATTTAGAAATTTATTAAGGAATGAATATTAATTAAATTAATAAATTTAGTATGAAAAGTTATGCATCATAATTAAAAATAATGCTGAAATATTGAAACAGAATTTTGTAGTATATTTTATAAATATTTAAAATATGCAATAAATATATGCAATTTTCGTTAATTAAATAAAAGATTTTAGGATAAAGAAAAATAATTTTTATAATTTACTTAAAATGCAGTAATGTGACATGGATAAAAAATGTATGACTTACAATGTAAATAAATGTATGTACATCGGATAAGATAAGCTAAATGATAAAAAAAGCATAAATTGGAAGTTCAAAAGTGAAAGAAGAAAAGAAACAAATCATTAGTCAAATATGTTGATTTAGGAAAAAAAAATTTCTGTAAAAGTAATATACGCTGATGGAAAAAAAAATCCCAACGCCCAGAAAAAATTATTGTAGAGTAATGAAATTCGAACAATGTATTTGTCTAGTTAAAAGGTTTAATTAATTAAATTTTAAAGATCACAGGTTAGTTTAAGATCAAGAAAATGCATTTCAAATGTAAAATGCTGTTATATTAATAGCCGATGTAAGCTTCAGAATTTTGAATGCAAGCCTGCAGTCGTGCATGCATTGTGTAATACAGGTACCGAATGTCAATTTGTGGTATGGAGTTCCATGCTTGTTGTTCTTGTTTTGTCAATACTGGGACAGTCAGTGCTGGCTGTGGATGATGCTGGAGTTGTCGTCCAATGATATCCCATACGTGCTCAATTAGAGACATATCTGATGATCTCGTTGGCCAAGGTAACATGTTGACACTCTGCAGAGCACGTTGCGTTACAACAGCGGTATGAAGACGAGCGTTATCCTGTTGGAAAACTCCCCTTGAATGTTGTTCATGAATGACAGCACTACAGATTGAATTACTAGTCTGACGTACAAATTTGCAGTCAGTGTGTTTGGGATAACCACGAGAGTGCTCCTGCTGTCATAGGAAATTGCTCCCCAGACCATGACTCCAGGTGTAGGTCCAGTGTGTCTAGGCCGCAGACAGTCTGGTTGCAGGCGTTCCCTTGGCCTCCTTCTGACCAACACATGGCCATCACTGGCACCAAGACAGAACCTGCTTTCATCCGAAAACACAACAGATCTCCACTCCGTCCTCCAATGAGCTCTGTCTTGACACCACTGGTATCGCAAACGGCAATGGCTTGGAGTTAGTGGAATGCACGCTACAGGGCGCCTGGTTCGGAGCAGTCCGTTGTGTCACTGTGGTACCAACTGCAGCTCGAATTTCTATCACAGACGTAGTACGATGCCCCATAGCTGTACGCCGAATACGGCGGTCTTCCTCTCAGCTGTGCTACGTGGCTGCCCGAAACCCGGTCTTCTTGAGGCAGTACCATCCTCTTGACCACTGCTCCCAACAATCATGCACAGTGGACATATTGCGGCCAAGTCTTTCTGCAATATCGCGGAAAGAAAATCCACTTTCTCGTATCCCTATTATACGCTCTCATTCAAAATAGGTGAGCTGTTGATAATGACTTCTCCGTCTTCTTAAAGTCATTCTTGGCTAACATCACCTCAAATTTCTAAGCTCAATAACGATCACGAACTTTACAGCCCGCATTTAAAGCAAACCTGATTTGTATGTTCCGAGTGGCGCTACTAGAGCTACATTATAACAGCGGACTTTCCACTTCAATTTTTTTTTTTTTTTAACTCTTCCACTTTTTTTTTTCCTTGGTTGCGTGTAGTCATTATATTTCTTAACATTCTTTACTGGAAATAAAGCGAAAAGCACTTTCTTACCAGTTACAAATAAGATGTCGGAGGAAAAAGTTTGAAGGACTTTGGAAAGCGTTCGTACAAAAAAAAAAAATTTTAAATTGGGGGTGCGAGCGCGGCGCTTAAGAGTATTTCTCAGTGAACAGAGCTCAGACGGATTAATCTTTCGAAGGGAAAGCGGAAGAAAAAAATATGTAGAAGAAAGATGTTCGAAGGGCCAAGTTATTCCGACTTTATTTATCAGGAAAACTCTTTTTTGTAACAGAAACACGTTTGCAGCGCCATCTATTGAGAAAACTGAGAATTAAATATTTTTTATCTGCAGTAGACACATCTCACATTTTACACATTGTAACTCATATTTGAGGAGCCTTATGATCGATAGACTAGCGCTGGGTGCCACCAGTTTCTAGTTCGAGTCCTTCTGGTGCCATGGATGTTTGTAGTGATTCGGAATCCCTTTAAACAGTAGGTCCTGTCTAACATGATAGTTAGAGCGTTGCGGGTGTAGTGTTACTCCGCGTTAGTAGATTCTCTTTTGTGCTACACGCACCTCCTGGGTAGTGCTAAGTGAGTAACGTCGCTGCAGCGCTTGCCTTAAAGCATCAAGGCAACTGGGTTTGCCAGCTGCATTAGAACAAAAAGAAAATCTGTAAATATCCATATTATGGCTGTAGACCGTTGGTTGTATACTAACAACCATACCCCGTAAAAAAATTATCTCTGACTCGAAATCTGTCAGTAGGCAGACGGCCTTGACCCACCATGGATCTATTGCGTATATGAAAAACTCACATTTGTAAAATATCCTTTATTATTATTTTTTATTTTATGTAAAAAGACAAAGTTTGTATACATATATATACATATGTATACACTTTTACATATGTTGATGACGAAATTGTTTTTATATTAGACCGGGACCTACCGGGTTTAAAGTGGATTACGCCGGGACTCTAACTCGAAACCTCTGACAGCGACCGCCAGATCGCTAGTCACACGGAAATCAGGCCCCTGGCTGATTTGACTGTAGAGCGTTAGGCAAAATATAACATCTTTAGTCTCGAAATATGCCAGTAGACAGAAGGCCTTGGCCCACCATGATGCCGTGGCGCCAAAGTAGAAGAAAAACTTACATTTGTAAAATAGCCCTTTTATACTTTATTTTTATACTAAAAATCTAATATAAGCACTGAATAATATTACATATGCATTTATTATATATATATATATATTTCATGCATTATATATATTTCATATTACATATTATATATTTTTCATATTATATATATTTCATGTTTTATTATTCCAGAAAAACATAAAACAAATAATGTGACTGTTTAGGCTCATGTAAAATGTAATACCATTTATTTATTTATTTATTTATTTTGCACAAATTACTGCATTTCTTCCTACATTTTAGAACTTTTATGTCAAAACATTGCAGACGTTTTTTTTTTTTTCTTTATTATTCCATAAACAATGTCCAACTTCTAAACAAACGGCTGCAATTGTTCAGGAATACATACACTCCTGCACCGGAGGAAATCCGTTAAACCATTTGGACCTTTGTTTCGTAAATAATCCTCGCAATCTGTCCAAACACACAAGTACCTCAGCTGTTAAGAATGTGTCTCCACAAAGTAGTACTCGGGCAGTATACTTTTTCCTCTTTCATTATCTGGTGAGGGTTGTTGTTGTTGTTTTTCACTTGTGTCTTCCGTTTGTAACACAAGGAGATCTTGGTACTTTGCCAAAGTTGGACAACTTTTTTATTTTGAATCTTTGTAATCAAGTATACCCTCCCTTCCACCGTAATGACTACAAGCAGCCATGCAAAAAAAAAAAAAAAAAAAAAAAAAAAAAGTCAAGAGTTAAAGAAAAAAAAATAGAAGTGGAAAGTGCTAAAAATTTTCTTATCTGCAGAGAAAAGAGATATGGTTTAGTTTGGGCAGATGCACTTACTAATATCGTTACTGTGGAAGGGAGGGTATACTTGATTACAAAGATTAAAAAAAAAGAAGTTGGTCCAACTTTGGCAAAGTACCAAGACTTCCTTGTGTTACAAACACGGAAGAAACAAGTAACAAAAAAACAAACCATCACCAGATAATGAAAGAGGAGAAAAGTAAACTGCTCGAGTACTACTTGTGGAGACACATTCTTAACAGTTGAGGTACTTGTGTGTTTGGACAGATTGCGAGGATTATTTACCAAACAAAGGTCCGAAGGGTTTAACGGATTTCCTCCGGTGCAGGAGTGTGTTATGCATTCCTAAATAATTGCCTTCTTACGGGAGAAGTTTGCTTGCAACCGTTTATTTAGAAGTTGGACGTTGTTTCTGGAATAATAAAGGAAGAGGAAAAAAGTGCGCAATGTTTTGACTTAAAAATCCTGAAATGTAGGAAGAAACGCAGTAGCAGATTGAAAACAATTTCGTCATCCACATATGTAAAATGTGCATATATATAAGCTTCGACTTTTTATATAAAATTAGAAAATAATAATAAGGGTTATTTTACGAATTTGAGTTCTACATTGACACAATAGATCCATGGTGGATCAAGGCCGTCTGCCTACTGTCAGATTTCATGGCAAAAGGTATTTTTTTTTACGGGGTATGGTTATCAGTCTACGACAAACGGTCTACAGTCCTATTATGGACATTTTATAGATTTTTTTGTTCTAATGCAGCTGGAAAACACAATTGGCATGGATGCTTTAAAGCAAGCGCTGCAGTGACGTTACTCACTTAGCCCTACCAAGGAGGTGCGTGTAGCTTGAAGATAAGCTACGGGCGTGGAGTAACACTACCGCCGCAACGTTATACGATCATGTTAGACCGGCACCTACTGTTTAAAGTTGATTCTGAATCACTACAAACGTCCATGGCAAGGCGGCAGGATTCGAACCCGGAAACTTGTAAGCCCCCAGCGCTTGTCATTCGACCATCAAGCTCGGCAAATATGAGTTACTATGTGTAAAATGTGAGATGTGTCTACTGCAGATTGAGCATGGTGACTTACATTCTTTCCTTAATAGATGGCGCGGAGCACGTTGCTGTTACAAAAAAAGAGTTATGATAAATAAAGCCGGAACAACTCGGCCCTTCGAACGTCTTTCTTCTTCGGAATTTTTCTTCCGCTTTCCCTCCGAAAGATTAATCCGTCTGTGCCTAAGTTCAGTGAAAATACTCTTAAGCGCCTCTTTGCCTGCTGCCCTCACTTTAAAAATACGAACGCTTTCAAAAGTCCTTCAAACTTTTTTTCCTCCGATATCTTATTTTGTGTAACTGGTAAGAAAGAGGGCTTGTCACGTTATTCCCAGTAAAGAATGTTCAGAAATATAATGACTACAAGCAGCCAAGAAAAATTGGAGGAGTTAAAAAAGAAAAATATGAAGTGGAAAGTCCTGCAAAAATTTTCTCATTCTGCAGAGAAAAGTAGATGTGGTTTAGTTTGGGGCAAGATGCACTTACTAAATGCTCAGCTACTGTGGAAGGGAGGGTATGCTTTGATTAAAAAAAGATTAAAGTTGTCCCACTTTTTGGCAAGTACTCAGGATTTCCTTGTGTTGAAACGGAAGACACAAGTAAAGTAAAAAAACGAACCATCAATGAGTTAAATAGAAAGAGGAGAAAAGTAAACTGCTCGGAGTACTACTTTGTGGAGACACATTCTTAACTGCTGAGGTAAGATTTTGTAGTGTTTGGACAGATTGCTGAGAGCATTGTGTTACCAAACAAAGGTCAGTCCAAATGGTTTAACGGATTTCCTCCGGTAGCAGAGAGTGTATGCATTCCTAAATAATTGCCTTCTTACGGGAGAAGTTTAGTCTTTGCAAAGCCGTTTGTTTGAGGAAGCTGGACATTGTTTCTGGAATGGGATGTGAAGCAAAGAGGGAAAAATATGCAAATGTTTGGACTTTAAATGTTGGAAGATACTCAGTAATTCTGTGCACACACACACATGAAAAAAGATGAAAAGAAACAGAAATTGTATTTAACATGAACCATAACAGAAACATAATTTTTTCATGTTTACCTGGAATAATGAAACATTATAATAAATTGATCTCTGAGTAACAATAAGACATGAAAATATATATAATATGGAAAAAATATATAAATATGCAATAATATGTGAATATGAAATATATATAATACATGAATTATATATATATATATATATATATAATAAATACATATGTAATATTATTTAATGCTCTTATTAGGATTTTTAGTATTAGATAAAATATATAAAAAGGGATTATTTTACAAATGTAAGTTTTTACTTCTTCATTGGCAACAGCCTCATGCGTAGGGCTCAAGCGTCAGTCTGTCGACTGGCAGATTTCGAGACTAAAGATGTTATATTTTTGCGTAATTCTCTACAGTCAGGATCGTGATAGGCGGGCCAGATGGGCCAGTGACTCCAGCGGTCGATGTCACAGGGTTTCGGGTTCGAGTCCCGCAGGCGGTGACATGCGACGCTTGCAGTACTACTACATGGGACTAGTAGGTACTACTACTACAAACTGCCATCTAATGTACTACTACTGTACAGCCAGATGATATACTACTGGCGCATATTCCCAGCTGATGTACTACTACAGCATTACTGTTTAACTCCTAATATAAATACTACCACACACTGCCTCTCTGATAAACTATTACTACTAAGTAGTAGTCATATTAGTCAGACCTATTATTAAATACATTTAAACCACTACAAAAACATCTCTATAACCCTGGGGACTGGAACTTGAAACTCCGTGGCACCCAGCCGTAGTCACTGGCGATCAGGACCCTCAAATGTGAGTTACAATGTGTAAAAATGTGAGATGCTCCTGCTATTGCAGATAAAAAAATATTCTTAATTTTCAAACCTCTCAATAGATGGTGCCGTAAACGTGTTTCTGTCGTACAAAAAAGGGCTGCATAAAACAAAAAATGCCGTGGAACAGCAGAACTCGAATCACTTTCAAAAACTTTCCTCCTCGCCACCTTTCGCACTGCCACAGCTGAAGATTTAACCCGGCTCTGTTCTGCCGAAATGGCTCTTGGGTCCTCACTGCTCCCCCAATTTTTTTTTTTTTTTTTTTTAACGAACGTTTTCAAAAGTTCTCACACTTTTCCTCCGGACATCTTATTTGTAACCGGTAAGAAAGTGTTTCTACTTCCCAGTAAAGAATGTTAAGAAATATAATGACTACAAGCAGCTATGAAAAAAAAAAAGTGGAAGATTTAAACAAAATTTGAAGTGGAAAGTCCTTAAAAATTTTCTCTTATCTGCACAGAGAAGCGCAGATGTGGTTTAGTTTGGGTAGATGCATTTACTGGGACAAGTCGTTACTGCTGGTGGAAGGGAGTGGTACACTTGAGCCACAAGACTGAAAAAGCAGTTGTCCAACTTTGGCAAAAGTACTTAAGATCTCCTTGTGTTACAAACGGAATGACACAAGCAAAAAAAAATAACTTCATCACTCAGATAATGAAAAGAGAGCAGTGCAAACTGCCCTGAGTACACTTGTAGAGACACATTCTTAAACAGCTGAGGTACTGTGTGTTTGGACAGATTGCGAGGATTACTACCAAAAACAAAGGTCCAAATGGTTTAACGGATTTTCTCCAGCAGGAGTGTGTTTATGCATTCCTAAATAATTGCCTCTCTTACGGGGGATGAGTTTGCTTGCAGCCGTGTTTGTTTAGGTTGACTGTTTCTGAGTAATAAAACAAGAAAAAAGTATGCAATGTTTGATTTTTAAAGTCCTTAAATTTAAGAAGAAACGTAGTAATTTATGTAAAAGAAAAAAAAATCGTGGTAGTGTATTTACATGAATGAAAACAGACACATGTTTGCTTCATATTTTTTAAGGTTAGTTTTTTTAAAACATACAAACATTGCAACGTTAATAAGATTTTTGTACTTCATTTTATTTATCAATAAGTCTGCCTTCATTAAAAACAGGATGTTTAAAATGAATTCCCACAGAAAATTACCGATTAAATATTTAAAAAATGTCACAAACTTAGAATAAT